>JAGVSP010000314.1:0-147308 GCA_022494985.1 Micrasema minimum
GTTTGTTTTTTGTATATTTTTTTTTTTAGTCATAATTTTCAGCTAATTTCATCTTCATTGTGGTCTAAATATTTAAGTGGTCAATCTGTTGCTACACCAATATTTATTACCTACTAGTAGAATTCGATAATTTAAAAATCAATCCATGTTTGCAATATTTTCTGCATGTATTCAAATCAGAAACGATTAAAATATTAACAAACCATACTTAGGTAAACATGAATCCTTTGTTTTTTGGTTGTGTCACCATAACTTCAATAAAAATATATGTTCGTGTAAAGGTTGGCGGGGTGTTCTTTGATTCCGTCTTATTCCTTGTATGCTGCATACCTACCCTATGTAAATTGTTACTAGGAAAAAATCAATTCCTTCGCGTACTCAGACCGCCAGATACTTCTCGTAAGGACGTGAGGTGAAAGTTTATGAATGTTAGCTTTCTTCTCCCCACCTTGGATAAAAATAAAGCAATATTTCTAGACGTTACCGAAGAAATAAAATATTCCAAAGCCGCAGTGACGCTTCGCTTCCGCAAATGCGTTTAAAGATGGCGTCAATATTCCAGAATATGCTAAAATCCTTTTACTTTTGCGATTTTTATTTTGTTCTACTTGCGTGACTTTTTTGTATGTAAATTTGGTTAATCTTTTTACTACTATTACGAGCTAGTATGTATTTTTCTATCGTTTGCTTTTTTCTTACATCAAATTGCGGCATTCATTTAATTTACTGTCTGGGACTTAGGTGATGCATTAATTAAAAAATAATTTACCACATCCGCACCTAATAGTGCATAAGGCACTTTATTATTGCACCACGTGCAGTGTATCGTGATCATGTTCATAACATGAAGGCAAGACGATCAATATTTCACTTTAGTGCCATTAAATATTTTATGTGATAAACCACATTAAAAAAAAAATTTCCATTGATTTCGGGAATTGAATCCAGGACCTCATCCACGGTAGCCAAATGCGCTACTACTGCACCACGAGACGGACAAGATGGTGGTAATTATTATAAAAAAGTTAACAAAAGTTCGGCTTTGATTTATACACTGTATGACATGTAAACATCAATGTAAATACAATTTGACAGAGACGAGAAATTTGGAAGGGAATATGGATATCTAGACGTTTACAGGGCTTATGACCCGCTGTAATTGGCTGGGTTAAGTGGCCACTTGATGTATTACAACATTCCCTATTTCACCTAGTATTTGATATCCATATCTGCCAATATACAGTAAAATGGCGCGACGCTTCACATGTGAACACTCTCTGTCATCCATTGAGAAAATTGCTAAGCAGTTTAGCAGAAACCTTTATGATTGCAAGTGAGATTCTTACCGAATTATATCACCTACTAGGAAACGCCTGAAGATGAATCTTCAATTTGTTATGCTTATAACTTTTACCAGTATTTGGACACACTCAAAATGTGGTTTATCAATGTAAATGTTAGCTCCATCAATCCATCAAAACAATTATGTACAATGAACGTTTGTTCTTACTTAACTAATAGTAAAATCACTAATAATTATTGGTATAATTTATTTTTATATAATTTAATGTCTTAGAAACGTATAATTTGTATTACATAACTGTTTTACAACATACCTCCGTATGCCGTAGGCGGCCTCCGTAGCGTAATGGCTAAGACGCTAGACTCACGATACGGAGGTTCCGGGTTCGATTCCCGGTGAGAACACAAAAATTAGAAGGGATTTTTCTCAAGCCTGGGTGTGTGACGTTGTCCCCTCTGTAATTGGGCCTCCTGGCCTGTTGAGGTGGTTAAATAAAAAAAAATTAAAAAATACCTAGTAAAGGGATACCTACAGTAGTACCTTGCAGTTTGCTGTGGTCGATCTCTTGGCTTGAAGGCAGTTTGTGGAATCCATATGCTCCACATAAGGAGCGGATATGGTTTGATGATAATGAAAGAAGTACAAATACAAGTTCTTCAAAACTAGTTTTAGACTTTGTGAAAGTCAATAAAACGTCCCCCCCCCGCACAGCTGGATACAAATGAATAATATTTTACTAAACAAACATGTTATGATTATCAATGTATTGATATCCAGGCACTAAGTAACGGATGATAGTGCGTTTCGAATGATTAACACGTCCCACAATATAAATTATCCTAGGTCCTAGATGCATCTATTAACAATGCTATTATACATAATTTTAATATCTCTCCGATCAGTCATAACATATGCTTTATTGTTCTATATTATTCATTACTGTGGTGAGTTTAACCTCTTAATATCTAGACGCCCAAAAAGCTCCACAAAAACTTTTTTTTTAATTTGAAATAACTTTGACTCATTTAAGAATAATGTTTCGTAATCATGTGTATAGTACCTCTGTATTTGAAAATATCAAAGATGAATTAGTACACTATATTATTGATATCCCAACAGAGACAGAGAAACTCTGGAAACGAATGCGGGTTATCTAGGCGTTGACAGGGCTTATGACCTGTGATTGGCTGGGTTAAGTGGCCTTTTGACGTACTATAACATTCCTCATTTCGCCCATCATCGGATAACCATGTGTCAATATGTCAATTTTTGGAACTACTGTATATTGAACTCGTCTTCGTCGTTCCGCTTTACAGAATTTTTCTATGCTGGTGTCATCTGTTGAGAAGATTGTAAAGTATTCTTTTGGCAATCGTCTTTATTAGTGTAGGTAAGGCTCTACCGAGCTTTATTACTTACTTTAGAAGACGCCTGAAGATGTCTCTCTCCATTTTTTTGTTTGCTTTTATATTTTTATATACACTATAGTTTAAGACGATCTATTTATTCTACCCACGAGGGGCAGTATTAATAATGATCAGTTCTGCTTTCTGAAAATTATTATTATCATTGGATGAAAAGGGTTAATAATTTAATCACGTATGTAACAGGAGTGCAGATGAGCTGTGATGAAAAAATATCGCGAATCGATAAATAATAAGTGATCGATTCTTCCAAGTGGCAGCACTTAGATCACGCAATCCATACGTGATCTGGCAAGTGGCAGTCAGTTGTCATTCACCATATTTCGTCATCGACTCTCTGAAGGTGGGCAGACTATGGACGTGGACAATGACACCTTTACGTGGAAATAATTGCATTATCACGTTTGTCGGATTTGTGATTTAGCACTCAATGGGTTATGTAATGTTTGTGATATAAGGTTGTTCGAAGGTTTTAAATGAATTTCATATAATATATATAAAAACAAACTAGATAATATCTAATAAAGCAATATTTAGCTGCTTCATATAGATATTATTGAGAAGAAATAGAATATGTAAATATAAATGGATATATGTAATAAATGTATAGGAATAATCGACGTGCGTGCATGAGAAGATGTATGAATGTGGAGGAAGCAAGAGAAGTGTGCCAGGACAGAGTGGTGTGGCGTTCTATCCTCTCTGCCTATCCCTTCGGGGAAATGGCGTGATGGTTAGTTAGTTAGTTATGTATAGGATATTATACGGACAAGGACATGCAAATTTTTTAAATCCTTAAAAAGGTTTTTTTTTTAAAATTAATTTAAACCATAATACTACCAAAACTATCGTTTACGAAAGATAACTTGGTTATGTTACTGTTTTTTAAATATACATATTTCTTACTCTTCTACGAAACCAGTAAGTGTATGAATATAACGGTACTGTAAAAATAAAATAAAGAGAAAAATCTAAAATTGCCTTTATTTTATTACATTGGGCATTTAAGAAAATATTAACCAGGCAGAATTGAATAATATTTTTTTACATTGCGCGTTTTTTTATCTATTGAAATACTATAGACGAAATTCTTGAAGAAGCCTAAAATCCCATCATTTTTACTTAAAACCAAAAACAATTTGTTAAATAACCAATGCGTTTCATTCACTAACTTATAATACCAGTATCGTAGGTACACTACCGATTCTTATTTTTGAAGGACATAATGGCGAAATAATCAAATATAAGTACATTATTGTGTACATGGATTGAATAACAACTAAATTTAGACTGAAAGCGCTCACATAAACCTTATTTTTTCATACGTGCACATTCATTTTGTTTGTAACAAATTGTATGACCTTCCCAACCATTTAGGGTTTTCAAAAATAAGTGTTTACAAAGAAAAATATATGTTAATTTACATTGTTTTGTAAATTATCAAAATTTCATGTTATTTTAAAAGCAATTCTCTACATTTGCCTGCCTAATTTATAACAGCTTCAATTTCATTCAGGGCGCCTTTATCTAGAAAGAGATTGTATTATTTACCGATTTTTATGTAACCCAAAAACCGTCTCCAAGCCAAGCGATCGGCCGCCAGTTCCCGTGCGTTTTTCCAAGTCAGGTCTACGTCCCATAGTTCTGACGTAAACTGCCGACCGACGGATTGTCAGGAGTGTAGGTACATCCAGGACACGCCGAAAACCTAATGGATTCTCGGAAGGCATGCGTAGTATCTGGCTCAGCCAGCCAGACGCTGTCGCTGGATGACAATTACTACAAGAGGTTGCTGCGTCCGTTGTCTCGCCTCTGTATTCCTTACAAAGTCAAACCACCTAGTATTCTTTTTAGACACCCACTCCCAAAATCTCAATTCTGCTAGTAATGAAAGTCTAGCATAAAGTATTTACATCTAAATTATGTCTGCTATACTCTATCAGAATATATTTAAACGACTAATTTTATATGTAATTTTATATTTAACGTTAGGCATTTTATTTTTATGATTCATTCAATATACGTTCTCAGCAAATTGTTACGAGTGAAAAAAGCTGCGGTCAGATTATTAAATGTCAATAGCGAAAGCTGATGAATGAACTCTATGACACAAAGTATGGTACATGGTACAAAGTATAATGTTCCAGGAAAATCATTACGTGATGCTATTTTTTGCACTTTAGCTACCTCTTTTTATATAACTGTCTATGCCAGGAATACTAATGGTCTATTTTCATTTGCCGTATCAAATCGCTATTATTTCAATTACCATAAAAATTATTCATGGAGTCGCAAAGCTATTTATTTATGTACCTCAAGGATACGTAAAAAACGCAATAAAATTTAATGTCTTTAGTTGTCTGGATTCTAATTTTATTATAAGTTGATAAACAGATAAAATAACTATGCTTAGTCACAATACAATCAATAGAAAATGTTAACAACATATGTAAATACTAAGAATCGTAAGACTGATCAACATGCCTTCATGATTAATATTTACTTTCAACTCAAAGTTTAATGATAATCATTCAAAGTTCAATCACATTAACTGAAATTTCAATCAAATTTTCGCCGAAATATTAATTTTCCTCTCTAACCCATAATATTATGTGTCGATTTTTAGTATTTTCTATTACAAATTTCCTTGTCCGCACCTAATGGTGCATAGGGCACTGCATTAATACACAAGTACAGCGAATCTTGATAATTTGTCACATGACGGCAAGATAATCAATCAGTCTCACATCTGAAATATTTTTTATGTGAAAAACATTTTCAAATAAATATTTCACATTGATCGCATAGGGAATCAAACCCGCGACCTCATGCATGGCAACACAACGCGCTACCGCTACACCACGAGGCGGACAAACAAAAAACCAAATTGAAATGAACATTTTATATTTACCCCGTCGGCAATTGAACCCGCGACGTCGTGCGCGGTTACCCAACGTGCTATCGCTTTACCACGAAGCGGAAAAAAAGGCGAAGCGGGAGTAAAAATTTCATTTTAATGGATTTGATTTTTTCAATAATAAAACGTGCATTGGTTCTTACTGAAAATCAAATAATTTATTCACTACAAAAGACTTTTTTGGTAACGTTATTTCTTATTATGTGAGTATTGAGTATGTCAAAAAACCTCTTGTTGTGAACATTATACTGAATATTTAACTGAATCGAAATGTCTAAACGTCTGTGTACAGTGTGTTAGGCTGTTAACGTCATATAAATTTTCGGGCAATTTTCAAATGACGTTTAAATTTGATAGTTAGAAATATGTGTTAAAGCTTTTTATAAAACTATGACTTCACAACCAAAATCACACATCTTTTTTTAAAGATTCTTTCTGTCAACGAGCTTTTCAGTAGGTAATCTTTTATTTATTTACTAAGGATTTTAACAGCTATTACAATGACCACTATCTAATAACCATTAAATAATTCTAAAGCCAATTACAAAAATCCACAGTTAATGTAATTCTTATTATGATGAGTGATGAGTAAAAAGTGAATGTGTGTGTTTTGTATGAGGGTGTGTATGTGTGTATCTGTGAGTCATCCATAAGTAATAAAAATATGGAAAGAAGGAAAGGCAGAAGAGGCTTTGAGAAAAAAAAAACAGAATAAAAATATTTTATTAAAATAGTAAATACAGTGTTCCACACCATTAATGTACCAGCACACCTTTTTACTACCCACAACACAAGTGATAGCGTATTGTTGACAGTGCATAGCGCTGGGGATCGATGGTATTATGATATTTATATTACCTATTCCATGTAAGTATTAACATACATCATACAACAAACAGGGATACATAAAGTAGTATCGTTGTTACATGGGCGTGTATCATACTGGATGTGGACCTGTATTGTGAAGAAGCACAGGAGTTGGATGTCGATCACTTAACTTGTAGACAGTTAGTGGATTCCATATCCTTTACGTAAGAAGTGGAAATTAATCAATGATAATAACCAACACTTTCCCTTCCCCGCACCCAATGGCGCATAGGGCACTGCATTGGTACACCAAGTGCAGTGTCTCGAGATCATTTTATTACAAGAAGGTAGGATGATCAGTCTTACGCTTCAGTACCAGCCCAGCCCAAGGTATCGAACAAATACTTTTTGGTAATTTTATTAACACTTCATTTCAGGTGGAGATGACCGGAAGCAGTATATTCGACTACATCCACCAGGCTGACCACGCGGAAGTGGCTGAGCACCTCGGCCTCTCATTGGTCGGCTCGGGGACCGGTGGGAGTGGAGGGGGCGGCGGATCCGGAGGGGGGGTCAACTCCCCCTCTAGCGCCCCTGACGAAGATGGGGCGCCTAACACGGGCACTAACAACCCTGATGGTATGTATCAAATATTAGTCATTTCATTTCAAACTAACTAACCATCACGCCATTTCTCCGAAGGGGTAGGAAGAGAGGATAGAACGCCACACCACTCTGTCCTGGTACACTTCCCTTACTTCCTTCACTTTCATACATCTTCTTATGCACGCACGTCGATTGTTCCGACTTTTTACATGGCCACTTTCTCGGCCTTCCTCGACTTTTGCATGCTGACACACTCGCATCGTAAATCCTTTTAGCCGTTCTTTCATCATTCATTCGCTCCACATGACCGAACCACCCTAAAAGACCTTTCTTAATTTTGTCGATAATGCCTCTCAACCTTGTATTTTTCTATAATTCAACATTAGGGCACCTAACACACGGTTTTCCCACACATTCGCCTGAGAGATAAGTTGTGGAATCCATATACTCCATATATAGGGAGCGGCGGGAGCGCACATGGAATAGTTGATGGTTTTAATAAATAACAGCAGTAAATTCTGCCAGAATAGAATTATGTGGCTATCTATCCTGACTGCCTTCCCATGAAGAAAACAGTGTGGTGGTTAGTTAGTTAATATCAGATGATCTCGAATAGAGAGCAGTAAGTCAAATTGACATATATGCGTGAAAGGAAATCAAATGTTAATTTTTTGCATATCCTTGGGTCAGGACCAAAAAACTCTAACACCGAACAAATAATATAAGTATGTTTTCATCAATTTTCTAACTGAATTGGTGTTTTCGGAGGAAGATGAATGATTTAAAACATTCAGAAATGGAAGCAAGTTAAAAAACTTCAAATTGGAGTTAGCATCCTCAGCCGAGCAGTCGATAATTTCATATTATTGTTTTCAACTAAAGATTGCTTTTCGCGTAAATAATATGTATGTATTATTCCTATAACAAAGCCTTAGACTTTTGGCCATAACAGCCTACACAGTAAAAAAGTACAATATGTGTTTTAAAAAAAAACAACCATTGCATAACTAAAACGCTGTCTATTTTGAACAGCAAATTTTCCTAATCCGCCATCTTAACCTTTTTTGCCATTGAAAATAAAATATTGGAACAATTGGTTTAAATTAAATTCGGGAACTTTTTTTCGGTTCGTTATACTCAGCGTAAAAAACCGTCAACCGGATTATCGTTACAAAAGTATTATTTTAAATTTTAGCTGTACCAAGCCATGTAGTTAATGAATCTTGTGGATTGGATTATCCAGTCAATTGGTTTAGATACAGCCGTTTTTACTGGCGTTTTCGCTTGGGCGGTCACTCACTATTCAATATTTCGATATGACGTTCAAAAGAAAACAAAATAATTGTAATTATTTTATTTTATTATATTTCACTGCATAAAAATTATCTATACATAAAAAATTTACACGATAACTTGACGAGTTACAGTTTTTAGAAGTTTGTCACTCCGCCAGCCCTAAGGCACGTGCTAGAGTGAAGTAATTACTGTAAATTATCGAATTGATAAATATTTCATGCACTGATGCGAAACATTCGTACTAATTAGGTGGGCTCCGAAGCTAATAGCTAAGACGCTTGACTCACAACACAGAGGTCCCAAGTTCGGTTCTCGGTGAGGGGATACTTCACTTTACGAGGTAGAGCTGTCAAAATTCCACAAAAAGTTTTACTCTCTGGATTATAGAGGTACAGCATAGAAATGGGCAAAGCTGTGATTGGTTGGATTTAAAAATCTTAACCTACTGTATAAATTTCATAACCTATTATCTATGGATTTACCAATAGACTAGTCCTCATAAAAATTACCTCGTAAAGTGAAGTATCCCCCCCCGGTGAGATCACAAAAATCGAAAGTGATTTTCAAGCATGGGTATTTGTGAAGTTGTTCCTTTCTGGGGCCACTGATTTGTCGAGGTGGATAAAATAAAAACATACATTAAAAAAAAATATATTCCATAAATAGATATACAACTAACGAAGTAAATCTCCATCATGTGCAGCATACTATGGATTCCACAAACTGCCTTCAAATCGATAGGCCGCCAGATCCCGTGCGTCTAACCCGTCCAGTAGCTCTGTCATTGCCTAAACTAAAATAAATAAAATATTTTTTTTAAGTAATAATAATTCAGATATTATTGATATCCCAACAGAGACAGAGAAACTCTGGAAACGAGTGTGGGTTATCTAGGCGTTTACAGGGTTTATGACCTGTCATTGGCTGGGTTAAGTGGCCACTTGACGTACTACAACATTCCCCATTCCGCCCATCATCTGATAACCATATATGACAAATTTTTGGAACTACTATATATATTGAAATCGTCTTCGTCATTCCGCTTTACAGAATTGTCATATGCTGGTGTCATTTGTTGAGAAGATTGCAATGCATTTTTTTTTTTGCAATCATCTTTTATTAGATGTAGGTAAGGCCCTACCGAGCTTTTTTACTTACTCTAGAAGACGCCTGAAGATGTCTCTTTAATTTTTTAACCAGTAAACCAGATAACTCACATTCGTTTCCATAGTTTCTCTGTCTCTGATATCTGATATCAGCCCAGCATGGGTATAATCCAGTAATTTGTCTACAAGTATTTGTATTCATTTAAAAAAAATGTTGTTTAATAATAATTCCTTTGTGACGTCTTCCCGAGCCATGGGAACCGAATCTACGGTAAATCACCATGATTTTCCCATGATTCGGTTTTCAATGAATTTACACCAACTTGACGCTGCGTAAACTTCACGGACAATGAAACTCACATTAACGTATCTGCGGGGCCGTGATGTTTCATAGACTTAATTCGAGACATTAACGCCACGCTGTCGCCGTGGTGACAGTTTCCAATGCCAAGATCCAATCATTGAGAGAAAATATCTAATTTGCGTTATTTATTTGTTTTAGAAGGGTATTTTTTTTTTTAATGTTTGGTGTCTGGGGCCATATAATGAACTTAAATACTCCACCACGTGACTCGCGGCCACTTTCCTATACAAACGTATTCCTCTGATTTTCTCCCTGATAGCGTATGCTCTTAAGAGCATGACTCAACTCATCAAACATTGATTTGCGAAATTTAAAAAAGTTTTTCCAATGAAATGTACAAAGTTTACACGTGTATTTATTATTGTTGTTGAATCCTGGTTTTAGTAGGAAATATTTATTTTAAAAGTACTTGGGTATTACCAATTTAACTGCTTAACGCCTTAAATCTGCTTATCAGTAGATCCGTATAGTTTTTTATAAGAAAAGTTTTTTCCTTTTCTAAAAAGTAATACCAACGTAATAAACAACCATAGATAAGAAAATAACAAAACCAGGAATTTTATTTCTTTTATATTCGCATTCGACTACCGAACACCACTTCATTATTTAAATCATCGTTCGAAAATTGAAATCCGATCACAAGACGTCCAAAAAAACATAGAAACGGGATCCGTAGAGAGGCAGTGCAGAACAATACTATAGTGTCTATGGAAGTCACGATCTAAATTCAAAACCCCTTCTACAAACGTTGGAATCTATGGCCGACCTGTCTTCTAATTTGTGCCACACAAAATAATTAATTATCAGACAAATTAGATACCCTTTTTGGGTGATTCCATCACCTTTTCAGATCATTTTTATTCCTATTGTAGTGGAGGAATGTCTAGATGTGATGTATTCACTTATATCACATCTGGTCTTACAATGATGAGGCATTTTTGACCTTAACAAAATTCACTTAACTCGTACACAGACAAAAAAGCACAGAAAGAAATCAACTTCTTTCAAATTCCTCAATTGGACACAATAATAAATAACTATTGACACCTTTTTTAAATGCTTGTATTTTTGTTTTTTATATGATGAAACATAAAACAGTAGATACAACTTGCTACTTTTCTTATCCAAACCTAACGGTGCTATGGGCACTGCATTAGTACACTAAGTGCGGTGAATCTTGATAATTTGTTTCACAGTGGCAAAATTAGGAGTCTTACGTTTCAGCGCCTTTCCTAGGTCCTACTTCTGATGGCCATGTAGCTCCAAGAGCTTTAGAGCTTTACCGTCCTTGGCCAAGAGCTTTAGCCTCCTTGAAGATGACACTCCACTTTTTCCGATCTTGAGTTTTCTGCTCCCAGTAATCCTTTTTGCCCAGCTTCTCCAGATCAGCCAACACATTGTCCTTGTAGCGCTGTTTCTGGCTACCCAGAGGAGAGATATAAATTATTTAAAAAAAACAAGATTTAAACACGCTTCTCGTCGATATAATATTAGAGTGCTTAATTCCAGGGAGAAGATTGACGACTACGATTGTATGGAGAAACGGCCGCTAGTCACGCAAAAGCACGATCAAGATACACTTGGTGTAATCCAGTGCCTTATGCACCATCTGAGTCCGGATAAGGGATAGTAGTAGTAGTTTGTACGTAGGTACATGAGTTACTATAGAACTAAGCGCACTTCTGCATTAAGCAAAAACTGTGTGGAATATTTAATGGTCCGCGTGACGCCTACATGACTTTTGGCTGACCTGACAATTAATGTTTTTTATGTTATCTTTTAAGTAGATATTGATATATTGATTGCTTTGAAAACCGTAGAAAACATATTATAAAACATATTATACGGTTTAGCTTGTTGAAAAAATCGGTAGAGTTGGCTGGACTGAAAAAAGACTCAATAGTCTTTAAAGCAGTCTAGGGAAAGGGTGGGGCTTTCATTGTAGTATATAACATATCGTGGGTATACTGGCAAAAAACGTTAACTCTAATATACCTGTTTTGAGAAATCAAGCATTTAAGTTTTTTTTTCCATTTTTTTTTATTTTTTTTATTCTATTGCATTATGAGTTGAAACTTTAATTATTTCTCATTTTTTCAAACATGTAATTAATTTTCATACTTAGAAAACTTTTATTGTTAATAGCAGTATTTCCTTTTTATTTTAGAGAAAGAAAGAAATATGATTTTAGGTTAGGTACTTCAGAAAAAAAGCGCTTTATAAGTTATCCAAAATTTGTGTTTCTGCCGATTGTAGAGCTTTAAAAACTTAACAATACTGCATCATTAAATCCAAACAGCATATTTTCGAGTTAGCGTTTTTTGCCAGTATACCCACGATATTATCTACATTACTAGCTATATTAACAATTTCCTGTGTGCATACGTACGATAATAACATATAATATGATCGCGCTCATAAAATATACATATTAAGCGTGTCTTTAAACAGACTGTACAGTTTTCTGTCCCACATAAAGTGCGCATTAGATAATTGAAAAACTTAACAATTTCGTTGGAATCTCGATGGACGGTGAATCTGTTTTTTTTTTTAAATAAAACCAGCGGGTTAATTGATTTATATCGTGACAATCATTTCTGAACAACTTCTGTCGCATTGTATAATTCTTGTCGCTCTTCTTCGAACCTTTTTTGTCCGATCTCTCTGGAATTAAGCATAATCAATTGGACCGTTTCAAACTGGACGAGAGAGAGGATTGATTTTACGATTTAGTTTAGGGCTTCAATTAATATGGGAATGTCTATGGTTGTTTGTGATGGAATCGTGCATCAAAAATAATTAAAATTTCAATTAATTTCAAGGCTATCTTAGCATCATTTTTGACGACTAATCAATTTGTTATTTTACAGCCTACATATCGAATATTTGTATTTTTAGTTTAGGAAGCTTTATTCACAAATTAATTAATCACAAAAAATTGCGCAGTTTGATAAGTGAACACAATTTTAATTATAGGGTCTATTAAAATTGTAAAAAGTGTGTAAATTATAAAAAATTTAAAAAGTGTGCAAGTTAATAGATAATAATAAAAAAAATCTTATTTTACAATTTGACATGTCAACAGAGACGATAAATTTGGAAAGGAATATGGATATCTATGTCATTGGCTGGGTTAAGTGGCCACTTGATGTATTACAACATTCCCCATTACACCTAGTATTTGATATCCATATATGCCAATATACAATAAAATGGCGAGACGCTTCACATGTGAACACTCTCTGTCATCCATTGAGAAAATTGCAAAATTTTTGTCTACAAGTATTTGGACACACTCAAAATGTTGTTTATATCTTATTTTATTTATTTATTCTATTTGCATTGTAGTATTATACATAACACATTGTAGTACTAAACATAATTGAATATGTAAGTAAATTGTAAAGTCCGCCTCGTGGTGTAGAGGTAGCGCGTTGTGATGCCATGTATGAGGTCGCGGTTTCGATTCCCCATGGAAGTCAATATGGAATATTTATATGAATGTGTTTTTCACATAAAGATATTTCATATGTGATACCTAGGACTGGCGTTGAAGTGTAAGACTGACCATCTTACATTCATGAAACAAATTATTAAAATTTGTTGAACTTGTGTATCAATGCCGTGTCCTAGGCACCATTGAGTGAGGATAAGGGAGAGTATTTTGTAAAACATCAAAGAGATCGAAAAAAATAAACAGTTACGATGTGCGTTTATAGAATCACTTGAAAAAATCATTGTTCGCTCTTGGTCGGACTAGAACTTGGGTCCTTCTGATTGCCGGTCAAATGCCTTGCCCACTTAGCCAAACGATCAATTACTTTTACCGAAAAATTAAGAAATGCTCATAGTAACAATAGCTACTTCGGAAGATCCTTTATCATTTAAGAATACACATGAAACCGGCTTATTTATATTTAATTACAGCTATTTTTGCCTTGGATCCGCGCTGAAGCGTAAGACTGATCACCTTGCCTTGATGTTACTCAGATTGAATGCACTTGGTGTACCAATGCAGCACCGCATGCACCATAAATCGATATTATTGATATCCCAACAGAGACAGAGAAACTGTGGAAACGAATGTGGATTATCTAGGCGTTTACAGGGCTTATGTCCTGTCATTGGCTAGGTTAAGTAGCCACTTAATGTACTACAACATTCGCCATTCCGCCCATCATCTGATAACCATATATGACAAATTTTTGAAACTACTATATATATTGAACTTGTCTTCGTCGTTCCGCATTACAGAAAATTTCTATACTGGTGACCTCTGTTGAGAAGATTGTTAAGCATTTTTTGGCAATCGTCTTTATTAGTGTCTCTGTTGGGATATCAATAATATCTGATATCAGCCCAACATGGGTATAATCCAGTAATTTGTCTACAAGTATTTGTATACATTCAAAATGTTGTTAGAAATAATAATAGTTTATAGGGTGGGACTTTAATGGGAATTTAATTTCAAAAACTCTTCTAATATACGACACCAAACCTTTAAATTTTGAAGTAGATTAACTGGCATTAGTAGGTATATAGTTTAGAAGTGGTCGTTTAACCCAGCCGATGACAGATTGGTCACGTGGCCTATAAAATCCCGCGTTTTCCATATTCACACCCTGAAAATGTCTTCTTCTATTCCCTAACTTTACATTTAGAATATCTACCTTTGAATTATTTATATTTTTACGTTGATTCAACGCAACAAACGAAAATTGTACCCAGCCACAACACGCCAAACGCTGCGGTCTCTTGAATTCGAATCAAGCGGAGCATGTCCGAGATTACAGTTCTATAGCCAGCATTACGCCATTACAGCATCACATGCGGTCAGACCGGGATATTATGGGCTCAGAAGATAATGCTCCCCGACCTGAAGTCATAATTCCCTGGTACCGCAAATCTGGAGACGAATGGAGCAAAACCCAGGCTGGAGTCATGTAAACGTAACTGTTTGACGAATATGTATTACTTTCCATTATTCGTGCATAGGGCACTGCATCGGTACATTAAGTGCAGTGCATATTGATCATTTTATTGCATGAAGGTAAGATGATCAGTCATACGCTTCCGTACCAGTCCCAGGTATCACACATGAAATATTAATATGATAAACATTTTGAGTGTGTCCAAATACTTGTAGATAAAAACTGGATTTCACCCATTACGGGCTAATAATTACAAATTGACATCTCAACAGAGACGAGAAATTTGGAAGGGAATATGGATATCTAGGCGTTTACAGGGCTTTATGGCCTTTCATTGGCTGGGTTAAGTGGCCACTTGATGTATTACAACATTCCCCATTTCACCTAGTATTTGATATCCATATCAGCGCGACGCTTCACATGTGAACACTCTCTGTCATCTATTGAGAAAATTGCTAAGCATTTTAGCAGAAACCTTTATGATTGCAAGTGAGATTCTTACCGAATTATATCACAATGTAAACCCTGTAAACGCCTAGATATCCATATTCCCTTCATAGTTTCTCGTCTCTGTTGAGATGTCAAATTGTATTAATATGATAATCACATGAAAATAAATATTTCATGTTGACCCTCTACGTCTACGGGAATCAAACCCGCGACCTCATGTGGCAAGTGCGCTACCACTATGCTACGAGATCGCAAAAAAATTAAGCAATTTTTCACAAGCCTTGTGGTTCATAAAGTTTCCGTGATGAGTCTCTGGCTTTTAGATGTGATTTAATGCGTGAGGTTGTGGGTTCAATTCCCGATGGGGTCAAAATGGAATATTTTTTTTTTCAGTTGTGATTTTTCATATATTTATAACCTTGGACTGGCACTGAAGAGTAAGACTGATCATCTTGACATTACTTGACAAACTATCAATATTCACTGCACTTGGTGTACCAATGCATTATCCTTGAAATGGAAGTAAGCTTAAATATTGAATCACACAATTCTCAAAAATATCATTTTTACATTGTGGATGATGTGATAAATTAGACTTTTGACTTTTTTTGTATTATTCAGTTTAACAAGCTTGTGTTTAGCTTTATTATACACAAACCGTTAAAATCTCCAGTCAACACCTTGAAGGCAGAGTTCCCGGGACGGATTACTGCCGGATCATAGCACTGTTTTGGAGAAAGGGAGATGAACGAACGGCACCGCGTTTCAAGGAGTTATCAACAAATTTAGTGTCGCCGACATTTTGCACGTTTTTGCCATTCCGTGACCTGGTTGCTATATTGTGTGGAATGTAGACTGTAGACGCACAGGGGTGAGGGATGTTTGGTTAGGGGATGTTTGTAGCTTTCCGAGCTGTCGAAGAACTGGAAGTTAGCGAGAGTGCTTGTTTGAAGAATTCTCACGAAGTTATAAATACTAAGACATCGGTGGTGAAACTTTTAATTACCTGGCTTGTTTTGATCAAATATCTGATGAATCGTACTAAATTACATCATAGTATTTATTTAGTGGGTATAACAGACTCGTAGCGTTGTTTATAATACTTGTATAAACTTACTGCTACAGAACTTAATACGTATATCTTTTTTAAACTAGATATTTTATTTAAAACTAAAAAAATTAGTAATACAACATGTTTTTCCTGTATAACTTATTTTTAAATTTTAATTTCGAATTTTATCAACTAATTTAAATGTAGTGAAAAAGCTAATCTAATTGATCTACAGTAAGTAGTGATAAAATAAAACAATTCCGCAATAGTATTTATATTATTTTTAGTGAATAAAATGTTCATTTTACCATATTTTTTATGCTGCGTATAAATATGATATTAATACCTTAATATTATCTATCTGTTGAACTCATTTCAATCGCGTATTTCTCCCAAACTTGTGCGTTTATGAGACACTCGTTTCTCATGTTTTATGTTTCAATATGAACCAGCGGCAGCCAGCGGCGGTTCGGCCCGCGCACGGTAGGCGGGCCCAGAACCTCATTAGTATTGGGCGGGCGATGTGGACGATCGATCCAACAGCCACCCGCCCTGTCTCCATTCCCGCCCCCGCCCTTCGCAGTCTACTGACAGAACCGCCACTGCATTTTTTACGATTAAATGGACAGTTTCTTATCCATTCTGTTTATTGGAATGGGCTGTAAAGCGGCAATGAAATTGATTGGGTCAATTTGATTTACTTTGTCATTCGGGTGTTTTATTGCATTCTTTCAGGCTTTTTCACTGAAATCGTAAATTTGATTCAAGCTGGGTGCTATTTAGGTTTTCTTTCTATACACTATTCATTTCTTACGATAAATATAATACATAATGACGCTTATTGATAATTCCCGAAAAAAAAGTATAGAGTAAATATTTAATATTTGTAAACTCCCAAGGTGGAATGTCCTATATCTCGTTTTATAAACTATTTTATTTTTTTTTTTATTTATTTATTTATTACATTTCTTACATTTAATAATCACAATAATGGGGATGGCGACTCAATCAGTAGAGACCCATGCCAATGATCTGGCCCCGACTCACTAGATAGTCCGTGTCGAGTCAGGGCATTGTAGTATTATACATAAGTTTGATTTCACAAATTTAGAATTTACAGCATACCAAATTTTAATAATTACATAGCTATATTTTTGCAGGCATTTTCAATATATACACGACCCATTAGACTTATCCAACTAACGACACCGACCCTGTACTTGGAGAAGTCGGTTAATAATTTGGTTTGTGTGTCCATTTGGTAAAATATATCTTAGGTCCAATAAATGTGAAGTGGCGCTGCGCTATCGTTTGTTTTTCTTTTAGGAAGTAAATAATTTATATTTGAGGCAAAGCGAGTGTTCATGTTTTGTTGTGTTCTACACTTGTCAATACTCCAAAATTTCACTAAGCATGACTTAACATATAATTGCCGAACTCTTAACATCAGCAAATAATTGCTCGGTTGGATATCTATACGGACGTTTCATGATTACTTTCAGTATAGTTTTTTTGAGTATATTGTAATGTGTCCTTGGATTAAATGATTAATTTTCACCATAAGATTTTTTTTTTCAGCGTAAAATAACAAATTTAGGTATTTCTCAGGATCCAACTCCCATAAAAATACGATATCACGAAGAGTGCTTTTTAAAATAGCAACACTATTCTATAAAAACCAATTAACTGAAATGTCTTCAATTTAATCTGAGCTTTTGATCAAAGAAATAAATAAGAATGTTCATTAACACTCAACATTTTTGACAGCGATAAAGATCTGACAGAATTGTTTGACCTAACATTTTTCACAAAAAAAACAAAAAAAGTTGGCTATTTTGAAATGCTTTTTTTGCTCTTGTACGAGCGAGGAATCGAATCTTGGAATTCTTGCAGATGCAATATAAAAATAAAGGAATAAACACTATTAAAGAACCAACCTGAATTCTAACTCACGATGTTATTTACTTAACTCTGAGCGATGACAATGCAAGCAACACAGAAAAACCAGAAAATGTTTTTTTTTCAAATTGTAATACGCTATTTAAGTTTTTTATTTCGTTAGCATTTCTTGCAAATATCTTAGATCGCACTATTTCAATTAAGTACCTAATCTACTTACTACTTTCCCTTATCCGCACCCAATGGTGCACAGGACACTGAACTGGTATACCAAGTGCAGTGTCTCTTGATCATTTTATTACATGAAGGTAGGATGATCAGTCTTTCGTTTTAGTACCAGTCCAAGGTATCACACATGAAATATTAATACGAAAATCATCAATAAATATTTTATGTAGACCCTCTACGGGAATCGAACCCGCGACCTCATGCACGGTAGCCAAACGCGCAACCACTATGCTACGCGAACACGAGGAGTACCTAATCTGGTTCTCGAATAATCGTCCATGAACAAGAAAAGTCTTAAAAACCCTGATATAGCTGTATAAACCTAAAAAGCAGCAAACACATAACATTGGATAACTAACCAACCATCACTCTATTTCTCTGAAGAAGTAGGTGGAGAGGATAACACGTCACATGACTCTGTCCTGGCACACTTCTTTTGCTTCTTCTTCTTCCTCGGCCATTTTCATTCCAGTATTGGACATACGAGTAGGCCTCTCCTTTTTTCTTCCACTCCTCCCTATTCCTGGTCATGCGCCATCACTGTACTCTTGCGACGTTCCTTATGTCGTCAGAACACCTTGGTTTTGGTCTTCCGACATTTTCATGCCCCGTTCTAGATTACCACCAAACGTGTCCAGCTCAGCTTCTCTTGATTTGAGCTGCTTTTTCACATACATCTATCACTCCTGTTTTCTCCCATATTCAAAAATCTTTTTTTAAATTTTCTTTTGCTTCTTCCGTAATATTTGTCCTAATTTTGATATGAGAACACATAATACAGGGCACAACATACAGGGCTTTTAAAATCGGTTTTATCTACCTCTGTCTCCTTCACCCCTGCCGATTCTGCGCGCCCCTTGTTAAGTATCACCGCAAATATTTTTTTATTCGCATAGAATCTAAACGGTCTTTAGTTTTTCATGTAAATAATCAGTTTACTATATTTCAAATTCCAAGAACGAACTTTATTGTTGACTTGATAATAATTTTATACTAGACACATAAGACTCCAGAGAGCTGAATTTATATATTGGATCGTATATCGATCGTTATTTCCTTACAAAGAAAGGGGTATATTCAACTGTTCTTCAATGCTTATTACTGAACCTTTCTTTCTTATAAAGACACCGCAATATATTTCTTTGAATTCTGACAGTTTGCGCAATTACATAAAAAATAATACCATATAAAAAATAATCGTCACAATAAATCAATCGATACTTTTACCCTGGCATGTGGCAATTTATTATAAATAATGTTGCCAGGTATTGAAAAGCGCAGTACTGGACCATAATTTTTACAAAAAGAGCCATAAACGTAACAGTTTTACATTTTTGAGCGTGCAAATCCATTAATTCCCATTTAAAGGAGATTTTTTTAAATAGGTAAGTTTTCTTTTGACGAATGGCGGTTGTTGTACAATAAAAAACAATTTTATATGAAGCCTACAATGTAGGCTATTTTTATAGTGAGATTAAAGAAAAATGTATTTTACTGTTAATATTAAATATTTATCGGTTTGCGATTTATAGGACTAACATATATACGTATATTTTAAGGACTTACATGTTTTTTTGGTAATTGGAGGAAACGAATAATTTAATAAATAATATAATGTATACCTCAATAGGTATTGTCAATACAGTAAACTTATAAGGATATGGGACATAGCACAATCAGTATTAATAATCAAATACAAATGTATGAATCTGAGAATGGTACACAGTTTGATTCTACTTTTTTTAAATATCGTTTTCGCCTTAACTTTTTAAAATAATGTTTTCCTTTTCTTGTAAAGTAAGAAATACGACTAAATCAAATCATGTGTTATTTTTTTAGATAATATTTTAGAGTATTCACAAGACAAAAATCATTTTCAAACTTCAAATAGCATTGATTCCATAAAATACACGAAAACTTATTTTTTTTTAGAAATTAAAAGATTAAAGAACCATTTACTCTTCTAAGGAGTCAAAAATGCAATTACTCCGTGGAATTTTTCCACATCGACCCCTTGACCAATCACCGAAAGACTAAAGTTTCGCAAGTAAGCCTGATCCGGGACACTATTCGCCTGTCCGGACACGAACCCCGGACAAAGAACGATTAGATAACCTCAGGGTATCCGCAGGGTCTAAAGGTACGCCGATCATACGGGAATTGCCGAATCATTGCCTGTTTATGGAAGTAGGAAAGGAACAATGAAAAAATATCCTATCCAGTTTTTTCAACCCTTGAGTTCATTGATCCAGCTCATTCGTTGTTAGGTTTTAAGAAAATTTAATTACCTATTGATAGGCAGACTCCGTAAAGCGTATTGGCTAAGACGCTGGACTCACGACACGGAGTTTCCTGGTTCAATCCCCATTGTGGGTCTGGATATTTGCGATGTTACTCCGCTCTGATATTGGATCTCCTGGGCTATTGAGGTGGTTAGAATTACAATCTTCAATATAAATAAAAATTTAAAGGTTTAATTAAGTTGAACGGAAAATAAAATTACCTAGTTCACTCCAAATGACATGTTTTGAGAAAGCGAGCAAATAAATCATTATAAATAAGATAACCAAATCGGTCCATTCGATCTAAAGATACCTATAATGTTAATTGTTTCTATTGCACTACGAACATTACACTGCACTAAGTCGAAAATGAATTAATGAGAATTCCACGTTACAGCTTACTCCAACCATTACATTTCTGCGTAAAAAACGTTTTTCAATCTCTTTCTAATGCCTAGATATAAAATAAGAACTATATTCGCATTTAAAAAAAATCTTCATCCATTGTTTATGGCACTGTGGTTTTTCTAGCCAAAAATGTATCTTACATTATTGACATCTCAATAGAGACAGGGAAGCTCTGGAAACTTTAATAATGATTGATATAATTCCAGCATGGGTATAATCCAGTAATTAGTCTACAAGTATTTGTACACATTCAAAATATTGTTAAAAATGTATCTATTCATCTAATATGTCTGCTGTTTTGATTCCAGTTTCCGCCCAGATGACCCTCGCCGGCAGCAGCTCGATCTACCGGGGTATGGACAGAGCCTTCTGCGTCAGGATGAAGTCCACCCTCACCAAGAGAGGCTGCCACTTCAAGTCTTCCGGATATCGGGTAAATTACCGGGTAATAGATACATCCGGGTATCACATTACTACCGGAAACGGGACAATACTGAAACTTCCTTGACTCTCTCTTAATTGAGGTTTTTCTTGAAATTACTAAAGCTAAAAAGGGCACTCTGCCACGTGGTCTCGGCCACTTCTCAATACAATCGTAGTCCTCGATTTTCTTACTGGAATTTATCACTAGAGCAAGTTTTTTTCACAAGTTTTACAAATCGAAAACAAGCGTGTTTGCATCGCCTATTTTTTTAAATATGTTATTCATTAATGAAAAATATATGACGTTACAAACACGCTTCTGGTCGATATCAAAAACTTATGAAAAAGCATTGCTCTAGAGAGAGCTAAATTCCAGGGAGAAAACCAAGGATTACGATTATATGGAGAAACGGTTAATCTTTATTAAAGATTCTTTAACGTAATAGAGAATGCTCTTTTTAAGTCAGTTGTAAATTGTGCCAATTTTTTTTTTTCACATTTACCGTTATTTTAACAAAAATTTGAAAAATGGTTAATTAACTACTTTCATTTCCATTTCTAATAAAAAAAATAAAACAAAATTAATAGGATTTCAATTTAATTTTCAGTATTGTCTTACCGGATAAGAATGGGTATAATTGCTATGATTTTTACAACACGTACCTATTGTGTACAATACCTACTTATAACTTTATTTAAAACTCAATGTGTCTGCAATTTGTTCATATTTGTTGTTAAAAATATATTTTTTAAAAACACGAAAATATGTAAAAAATCTTGGCAATAATACCGTAAATTTTTTATAAACCTAGTAACCTAGATTAAAACATACCTTCTTTCAATAATTCGTAAGTATTTAATAAACATACACATACACATAAGTACGTAAATTGCAATATTTTTCTACAAATTTTCTCAAAACACAAGATAAGCAGACTTAAAATAATTATTTACCAGAAATTTTATGAGACAAAATAAGTTTTATAGTAATTACTCACTACTAATTAAGGGAATCACGTCTTACAGCGTTTATCTTCACAAACATTGTTATTTTATCTTTTGACAATTTTCCCGTAATTTATTAAGGAAAACTTTGCCGATTAGGTCCTGGGGCAAGGTTTTAATTGCCATGCACTATTAATATCGAACCGCTCAATTTCCAAATGGGATTAAATTTAAATGGATGTTCTCGTGGGCTCCATTTTCACACGGAACCATTAAGATTTTGATCTGGGAACATGATCACTCCATTTCCGGAACAGAAATTCATACCCCGGAGCGATTGAAAGATATTACATTATTTACCAAAAAGCTTGTAGTAGAGACATCTATCGGGTGGTTGAGAAAGCGTAATGGGTTGTTGTCCAGGATAAATAAACTAAGATATTTTTCTTTCGTGAAAATTTACAATAAAAACTCACATCTTTAAATACCATACCTATGAAATTTCAATAAATTAATAATTAAAATAACAATAATAATAATAATGATATGATATGATAATAATGGTGGTGCCCGTGTATCCTCCCAAGTCAGGTCCATGTCCCGCAGCTCTGATGCAAACTGTCGACGGATCGTTAACAGTGGACGTAAAAAATAATATGTAAATTAGGCATGTAAAATAAATAAACAAATTTCATTTTGACCCCGTCGGGAATCGAACCCACAACTTCACGCATGGCAGCACAACGCGCTAATCACTACACCACAAGGCGGAATAACAAAAATAATATTTTATTAATTCCTAGGTAGATTTTTAACTCAACACAAAACAAGAAATTCAGCTTGAGATATTGAATATTTAACCACTGACTTGACTGTAAATGTATGTAGCCTACTGCTAGATATTATATTATAATATGTAATATAATACAACCTCCAATAAATTCACTTAAAATTACTTATCTGGCAATGCGACTCGAGTTTCCCGCCGTTTCTCGCTTCCGGCAGCGCCATCTTGAGTTATGACGTCACCTGAGTGCAATTTAGGTCGTAGGGGCGTCGCAGATACCGATCTTCCTTGACTATGGGGCTGTTTTATCCCAGTATGGAACTAATATGGCCCGGCTTAGCAAATTACGGCTGATTTGAACCGGTTAATGTTAGGCGTATCTCCGGTAGATTGGCTAATTCGGCTGGTAATTGTGGCTTATCTTGTATTTAGATTACCCACAAGCCTACACATTGTATGTAAACCTTGTATGTTGTATTGTATCATTTGTATGTTAAGTGTAATTATTTATTTATCTGGCGTATAAAATTTCACTCGAGTAATTTACAGAAGTGCTTGTACTCGGTGTACCAAAGCAGTGTCTTATGCACCACTAGGTACGGATAAAGGAAATGATTGAATGATTATGAATTTGCAAAAAAATATGTTAAAAAAATGTCTAATAAATTCAATAATAAATATAACTACTCATTGTGTCTAGAAAAACTTTAAAAAAATTAAGAATATTATTTATTGTATTATACATGGAGTTACAAAACTCGCAGTACAACCCGAAAACTGCTGAATCTATACCATATTTGAAGCAGAATGTGTAACTTAGCTTTTAAATCTGAGTTTGAAACAATTTTATTTTTCTTCTTCTCATAAAGGCTTTCATTAGTACCTACTGCAGATTAAGTAAAATTGACAAAATACACGATATTTGATAACAATTTGCCAAAATGTACCGCAAATAAAAACAACTTCTTAAGTAGGTACCTACGCCATTTTTTTTAAACTATGGGACAAATAAAAAAAATCTATTCTACAAAATCGAATCCAAATATTATGTAGATTCACTTGTTTCCCGCTTGTACATCGAGTTTTGTTACACCATGTAGAATAAAAATCATAGTGGAAAGGGTACGTAAGGATTGATACGTAGTTATTAAAAAAAATGTTATTTCTTTTACCAGGTGGTGCTTATGTTATGTCGTTTGCGACCGCAGTACAGCTTCTCCCACAGCCGCAAGTCTCCCCCCGCCCTGCTAGGAATGGTGGCCCTGGCCATCGCCCTACCCCCTCCCTCGGTCCACGAGATCAGGCTGGAGTGTGACATGTTCGTCACCAGGATCAACTTCGACTTCAGGATAGCCCACTGCGAGCCAAAGTAAGCCCCCAGTACAGCTTAATCAAATTATTATCCAACCTATCTGCTAGCGGTTCCACCTATGTGATCCCATTATCATCCAACCTATCAATCAATGGTTTCACCTACGTGGGGCATAATTTAGCCTTCATCAGAATATCATTGTAATCAACAGGAGCGGATTACTCTTTTTACATATTTTAAAATTGTTTTATATTCGGAAATAATATTGAATACACTGCATTAATTTCATAACTCCAATTTTTTATTTTTTTTATTATGAAGTATTCTTCAATGTTTCATTACTATTATAATGCGTACTTTATACGGGACCAAAAACTGTACAGTTTCTTCTTCAGAAAACTGTAAAGTCTGTCAAAAAACACGGGAAATAAGTTACTATCATATGTTTGCACGCAGGAAATTATTAATATAGCTAAAAATGTAAATATGTTATTTGTTTTTTTACGTTTTTAAAAAGCATTCAGTATATCAATATCTAATTAAAAGTTAACATAAAAACTTGTGGTTGTCTGTAAAGTCGGTTTACGGATGATAATAACGCCATAAGAAAACATTGATGAAAAATAGCATACTTTTATTAATTGAATTGAATTATTATTACTGAATTATCATTATTTTGTATAATACAAAGCAGGAGTTAATTGAAAATTACATTTGATTCCATAAATTAACTTTTTTTTTCTTTTTCTTCTTGTGTGCTGCTGCTGTCTCCCTTCTACTCGGACGCATCGGCCGATGGAGTGGAAGAGAGATAGATGCGTCACAAACCGAACGCTTAGGCCGATCGTGCCTCTCTATCGCTTGTTCCGCGCTCTCGCTTGCACACTCGGCTCAGGCGGAACGTGACAATGAGTCATGCTTTTTCGTATGTGCAGCCGGCGTTCATCGATTTATTAGACGTTATCACGTCAAAAACGTTAACTGTCAGTCAGCCAAACGTCGCGCCGACCATTCAATGTTTCATACAGTTTTCGCTTTATACGGGACAGTTTCCTAACTGAACAAGAAACTGTACCTACAGATTTTTTTCCTTTGTCTGATACTGAGAGTGCACCGATGGAATTTTTTTAATATACTACTTATTTTTTTACAGGGTCTCAGATCTGTTGGACTATACTGCTGAGGAGTTGACGGGAAAGAACCTGTATGCACTGTGCCACGGAGAAGATGCTAATAAATTAAGAAAATGCCATGTTGATTGTAAGTACATTTTACTTATTACTAATTTAACACATCTTCGTCAAAGGTATAGAAGCTAATTTTATTTATACATTGGATCCTGAAACCATGGTCACCACATAAAAATTAACTTAACATTGATATGTATTCATCTATGATTACTAACTGTGCTTAAGACTCAAGATATTGCAAAAATAATTGTCATATTATATTATCTACCTACCATTTTTGTGATAGTATTAGTGAGTGACATTGATTAAGTACGTGTGTAAATTAATATTGTTTAACTTGTTATATTTTTTGTAAATAATGTCGACCAAAAAAAAAACATTAACTGGTAAAATGCTTTCCTCAGCACGGGGTCCCCCAGTGATGAATGCATTAAAAATAACAATATGACGTATTAAAAACTGCAATGTACTAAAAATAAATCAAATAAATTTATTAAAAAATTTAACTAAATGAATTTTTCCATAGTGTAGTACCTATGTAGATAATTTTTCTGAAAGGGCATGCATAACTTTTTACAGCACCTACTGTAACCTACGAAAAATTTATCGTCATTATACCTTTAATATTAAATACAAATTTTATAATTAAGTAACACTCCAATATATTATATACCTAGATACCTAGCCATGCGAAGATAATAAGCTCTTGCATCAATTAAGAAAAATGTTCTTGCATCAATCAAACAGAATGGGTGAAGTCCATTTCTTGTATACAAGTATTTGGACACACTCAAAATGTTGTTTATAAAAAAAAGACATAAAAAAATTATGATAATAGAAAATTTTTGCTTTTGCGGTGGAAATAGCAGGTAGCCGGGTTTCATTTTAACGTTACATGTATGATATATGTAGATACCTAAGCAATGATCAATTTTCAAACTCCGATAAGTGTGTTTCACGCAGTGATAATTTTTCAATCTCCAATAACTGTGTTACACATAATGATGATTTTTCAATCTCCAATCACTGTGTTGTTACACGCAATGATGATTTTCAATCCCCAATCGCTGTGTCACACACAATGATAATTTTCAATCCCCGATTAGCGTGTTTCACGAAATGATGATTTTTCAACACCCAATCACTGTGTTATACGCAATGATGATTTTCAATCCTCAATCGCTGTGTTACACACAATGATAATTTTCAATCCCCGATTAGCGTGTTTCACGAAATGATGATTTTTCAACACCCAATCACTATGTTATACGCAATGATGATCTTTCAATCCCTTATCGCTGTGTTACACACAATGATGATTTTAAATCCCCGATTAGCGTGTTTCACGAAATGATGATTTTTCAACACCTAATCACTGTGTTATACGCAATGATGATCTTTCAATCCCCAATCAGTACCTATGTTACATGTCTGTTTACTGAGTGATTTAGTTCGACACCGGTTGACACATTTCCTAGAATCGGACGTTCGGTATCGAGCGCCATTTGGCCGCCCTAACAAAACAATGAACAGTTTTAGCGTATATAAAATAAATTGAATTGTTTTATTACCGCAACGTGATTGGCTGACCAATAGCTGACGAGACAAGACGTGAATATTAATTGGCAGAAGGATTCATTGTTGCTACACCGAAGTTTCCCAAAACGTCATCAGATAAATGAAAATTCTTTAGCAACATTTGAATTTGTACAAAAATACTTGCAGACAAATTATTCGATTATACCCATGCTGGGCTTATATCAACAATCTTTTTTTCTGTCTATGTTGAGATGTCAATAATGATAGACACATTTTTGGATAGAAAAACCACAGTGCGGTAATAAAGCCATAAACAAAAAAATATGTTTTTTTTTTTAAATAATTTTTTTCGATCATGCAATTCATATTAATCTAATATACTCAATGAGTTATATGTAACTAACTCATGGGAACTACATGTAATAAATGTTTTTGATGTCAATAAAAAAAATCAACAACAATATAAAGCTCTGGACTCCAACTCCAGATCTTCTCTGTACCTATCTGATGAGATTATTTATAATTATTTATATTAGCCCAGGATGGGTATGATCCAATCATTCGTCTACAACTATTTGTACCTGCAAATTCAAAATGTTAAAAATTTACTGGTAAAAATATAACAAAAATTAATTAAAGAGAGACATCTTCAGGCGTCTTCTAGTGAGTAATTAATTAAAATCAGTAATATTATTAATTGATTCAGCGTTTACGTTGTGTAGCAACATTGTTAAAATTATTTAAAAACACTTTGTTTTTTAAGTACACGAGTTTATTTTTTATTTTTTACACAACTAGTTTCGGATAAACAGTCTATCCAACATTTATAAGTTATAAGTTGTATAAGTGCACCTGATGATGGATAGACTGTTTATCCGAAACTAGTTGTGTAAAAAATAATAATAAACTCGTGTAGTTAAAAAACAAAGTGGTTTTATTTCAAATAATTTTAATTAAAATCAGTTCGAATCTTACCTACAACCAATAAGGGAGATAGCTAAAATGCTCACCAATTTTCTCATCAGAGCTATGCGACAGCGATATGACGAAGGAGAGTTCAATATATTAGAAGGTTTAATTTTTTTTATATGTATGATTATCAGATGATGGGCGGAATGTGGAATGTTGTAATAATTAAAATGTTTGACTACAAAGTTAATGCTTTTGAATAATAATAATAAGTCTTGTAATACATCAAATTGCCTGTAACTCAGCCAATGACAGATTATAAGACCTGTAAACGCCTAGATAATCCAAAAATTCATATCCAAAGCCCCTCTGTATCTGTTAAGATATCCGATAGTGAAAATACTTAACTCAATTTTTCACTTAAGTTTTCATCATTTTTCTTGGATTGTAAGTAGGTACTCGAAATAGGATATCAACAATCCTTGGTTTTTCCAAAAACCCTTTCGCCCTTGTATATGTATTATTGTAACTGTACACAAAGTTTAAAATATATTTCCAAAATGAGTGATCTACGGAAAATCGGTCTTAATACATAACAAGCAAGCAATTTCACCCAACAGAAGGTGGGGATGATTAAATTAATTGTGAATCTAGTTTGCCCACAATTTGGCGGCAAGAAATGCGTAAAAACGACGTCTTGTCACGCAGAAAGTCAAAATATCTCTCGGCTATTGTCCGAGCGTGTTCGGTGTAGCTCGGCTCGTTCGTTCGTCTCGCGTCGCCCGCGTGACGTCATTTCTTCCGCCACATAATGTAATAAAAGTATTGATGAAATTCAGTATGTTTAGTACAATATATTGTGATATATTAGTGGTGTAGATAATGGGGTTTCCAATTGATATGCAGGTGATGTTGTTCCGTTGCATCACACCACACTACGCCATTTTTCAGGCCTTACTGCGGATCGGTGAATAATGTAAATCCGACTTTGCTATAATCTGATTTTGTCGCTGGCATAAATTCCACAATGTCGATTTACATATCACACGAGTTTCCATTACATATCGATACGTGTCGTAAGCAGGCACTCGCATTTTAATTAACCTATCACCTACATAAATAGAAATTATTTGCTAAACGTAAGAAAACCATCATTCCTTATTTTCCATTTTTACCATAAAAAAGCTCAGACCGAATTTCTTCTTCCACACATGCATTCTCTTCATGACACTTTTCTTATTTGAAGACCTAAGACTTTCATTAAGACCATTTTTTATCTAGGCAAGTTGAGGTCAGTTTTCTCAAAGCGATATAATACCTAACAATTTAATTTTTTGGGTAAAACCATTCATTTTTTTTTTAAATTTCATACTAGTAGAAAACCAGACCTGGTTGCTTTTAAATTTCAATCCTTTTGATTTTTTAAATATTTTATATCTCTACAGAGATGAAGAAGTTTTTCGTCAAACTCGGGAATATGGATTTCGATTTATTTTGCTATAGTTAATATGACCCTTTTTTTTTATTATCAAAAACGTTCCCTCTGTAATATTTTATTTGTTTGATGTATCTCTTTGAGAAAACGATCCACTATTTAGTTTTTTTTTACTCTGTTGTTTCATTATGGATTGACAATTTCTTTTTTTTGTTTCAGTGATAAACAAAGGACAGGTGTTGACCCACTACTATAGGCTAATGAACAAGTCTGGTGGATACACTTGGATTCAAACCTGTGCTACCGTCGTCTGCTCATCCAAGAATGCCGAAGAGCAGAATATTATCTGTGTTAATTATGTTATAAGGTAAGGGATTTCTTATTTTACTTTTTAACTTCTGTCTTCTTTTTCTTCTTCTCGTGGATAGCACTGGGTGTCATTAAAAAATATGGATTTTCTATAACAACATATTTTGTGCCTTGTTTCAGTGGTCGTGAATATGCCAATTTGATCATGGATTGCTGCCAAATGGACGAAGGTGTTCAAGGAGTAAAAAGAGAAGAAAGTGTCACGGGAGATCCGGGAGAAGGGTCTCCTGACGCGGGAGCAGACAGGACGGGGGGAGCTCGCCCCGCCTCCCCCGCGCGCACCCAGCATCAGAACACCCCCCGCCGCCCCCGCCCCCGCAGTCCGCCCCACCTGCTCCACCGACACAACCACCGCCACCAGCGCCGCCAACCAGAAGAGCCAGGAAACGCAAAGCCACTCAACCGGAAGACGAACAAACTGCGGAAGATGCGGAACACCCCTTAGACCAATTACTCCGCAACCCAACGACACAGTCAGCCCGCAAATCCCTACAACTCAAGACGAACCTCTAACAGACACCGCGTCAGTAAAAGATCTAGAAAACGCCATGTCGAAACATCTACCAACAACCATTTTGAACCCGAATAAGACCGGATCGCCTACAACACACCAGCCGACAGACTTCTCCACAGACACACTTCTCAAGCAACAGCAACACAAGTCGACAATCCAGTGGATAGGAGCTCACCATCAACTCGGTACTCCGGGACTTCCAGCTTCAGCTCTGCTAAGACAGTTGTACGCCAGCAGAGAGAGTGTGATCAGGGCGGCTGGGCACGGGCCGCCGCCTCCACACCCTCACCCTCACTCCCACCCTGCTGGACCATTACCAACACCCCCAGGAAGTGAGGGATCAGCCTACAGCGATCAATTCATAGCGCTCCATGCACAGAAAAATGCCGATTCATTCCAGAATCTTGTATCAACATATGGAGGGCCAGCGTACTCGATGGATTACCACACTGCGATGACTCCCCCAGGATCCGTATCTCCGAGAGATAAGCAGCAACAGCACCCAGGGTTTGAGAGTCAGTACTCGGAATCATTAAGGCATGGTTATATTCCTTCTGGGGAAGCTCCTGCTCAACCCCTTCCTTTGAAGCCTCAGGTGTACTCGGCTTTGGAATACACGTCTCCTTTAGAACAGTCCCAGTTCTATCCGAGTGGTTCTGGTTTCCACTTATACCACCCTTCAGCGAAGGCTGCTCCCCCCGCATCGAATTGGTACTCCACGGCTTCATAGTCTCGCTTTCACTTCTAGATATATAAGGTATTGAAATGATTCCTTCTGCGCCATATTCCTCGTAAGCCATATTTGATGGAAATTATTGTTGATGGCGTTGGTTAATGTTATAGGGAATGATAGTATAAAATAATTACTATGGAATTTAAGTAGTCTCTGATAGATAGACTTCCAATTTGATCAAAAGACATAAATTATTATTACCTTACTGACAAATTTAAAATGTATACTATTTCTTATACTAGATTACCTTGTATGATAGAAATAGAAAAATAACTACAATCAGTACTATACATACATAACAACGAACATAAATATTTTTCTATCGAGAAAAAATCATTAAAATTAAAGTTCTGGAGTACATAACATTCCATTTGTATTAAACATATTATATTCGGATTGGTTCTATGGCGTTTTATATTTTTTAAAACAGAAAAGGCTTTATAAGTTATATGATGCATATTATTTGTTGGCTACAATACTTACTGTTATAAAAATTGTTTGGTATTATTATGCCGTTTTGATTGTTATTGTAAAATATTTATATGATTTATTTCTGTTTAATTTACACAATATTTAAAGCTCGCACGTACCACGTAGCTAGTGGGTACATACCTAGTAATAATTTTAACTATATAAAGTAATATGTGACATTCCATTGATATTTTTAAGTGAATTCGTACTGTAACATAGCATAGGTAAAAAAATATAATCGTCCAATAAAATGTATGTACATACCTACTGTAGTAATATTTTATACTACATAGTTACAAAAATAAACATAATAACTTATAACAACTTTTTGAATGAATACAAATACTTGTAGACAAATTACTGGATTATACCCATGCTGGGCTGATATCAGATATTATTGATATCTCAACAGAAACAGAGAAACTCTGGAAACGAATGTGGGTCATCTAGGCGTTTACAGGGCTTATGAGTAAGTAATCAAGTTCGGAAGAACCTTACCTACACCAATAAGGTTAAGATTGCCCAAAAAAATGCTTATCTGTATTCTCAACAGATGTCACTATAGCGAAAGAATATTAAAAATATTTCAAATCTGTCGACAACACAACTCGCTTGTGGATTCTTCTGTACAAACTCAAGATATATATACAAGTTTCAAAAATTTGTCATACATGGTTGTCAGATGATGGGCGGAATGGGGAATGTTGTAATACATCAAGTGGCCACTTAACCCAGCCAATGACAGGTCATAAGCCCTGTAAACGCCTAGATAACCCACATTCGTTTCCAGAGTTTCTCTGTCTCTGTTGAGATATCAATAATATATAATAACTTTTTTAATGTTTGGATACATTCATTATTTGACAAGACTTTACTAGCAATTTATGCATTTTCAGAAGAATCGGTAAGATTCAATTTAAAATACTCATTTTGGCATTTGCCAAGCATTTGCTTAAATAAGCTTTTTTACGAAATAATGATATTTCAGAAAAAAATATATAAGAACAATAGTTTTCTAAATGTGACGAGAAAGTTTTAACTTACTTCCACTCATTTAAAACTACCATCTTATTTGATTCACACTGAAATGCATTATTTATTATTTAATTAATGTATTCTGCACAAGAAATAGAATGTGTAAATAGAAATAAATAAGTCAAAAAGTAGAGTACTTTAGCTAATTTTGTCATGGGCATTTCAACGGCAGTATTACAATGATCGGAATAGCGTAAAAACTTTAGAAAGTAAGTTTTGATTATTTCAACCCTCTGTGTAAATAAACATTTATTAGTAAATAATTTAGAAATACGGTTGTTATCTTCCGGAGCAAATGCATTATGGATTTGTTTTGAAGCCTTCTTTTGCACCATATAAAATAAAAGAAAAACCAGCTTAAAATCACAAAGAAACACTTAACATCTGTAGGTACATCACTATGTAAATAAATAAATAGTTGAAAACGTTAAAATTTTCATACAGAAGTGTTAAACCAAGTTCTAAAAAGAAAAGAAAGTTCCTCATTTTGGTGGGTTTGAATATAATTAGTTTATAAGCAATACATGCTTACATACAATTATATTCAAGCATCGCCTAAATGAAATACTTATTATTTTGGAATTTATGCTAGAGTAGCTGTGCAGTATTTGTGGAAAATTGTAAAACTAAAATTAAGATAACTTATGAACTTTTATGGGAACTTCTACAATAATTACATACTTAATTTTAAGTCAACCACAGAAACATTGTACATACTCTCAACTCAAATCAAAGACTTAACTCAATGTATCAATTTAGGTTTTGAATTCTATGAACTGAATTCCACAGTAATTATAAACAAACTATAGAGCATAAAACATTATTTATTAACTTTTTTTTCAATGCGCTAGTTCATTTTTCATATGAAATGTTTTCCGAGTATAACTCAGTGGAGAACTAACTACTAAACATTACGGAGAATCTCTGAAATAATTGTTAAGTAAAATCACAACTGTGCAATAGTCTGTTTGTAAAATTAGGATTGTAAAAATGTTTAAATTTGTATCTGTTCACTGTTCACCTCTTGTGTTCGATTATATTCTATGTTTTCTTTCTATAACAAAAATGTAAAATTTTATATATTTTTTTAATGGAAGTTAATTTGTTAAGATTATTTTGATTACAGACACAAGATGAACTTGCAAATTATAAGCTGAAAATATACATTGTGTTTTATTAACTAACTAACTAACTAACCATCACGCCATTTCTCCGTAGGGGTAGGCAGAGAGGATAGAACGCCATACCACTCTGTCCTGACACACTTCCTTTGCTTCCTCTACATTCATACATCTTCTCATGCACATACGCCGATTATTCCGACATTTCATATGTCCACTTTCAAGTACTTGGTCATGCCATGTCTTTCTCGGCCTTCCGCGGCTTCTACATCCCGGCACATTTGCATTTAAACTTCTTTTAGCCGTTCTTTCATCACTCATTCGCTCCACATGTTTTATTTATTTACTTTATACACTGTGATGGTGTATTCCGCCCGCTGCAGAATATCCCATACCACCAGCTATTATCAACAGAGGACATGAGATTCTAGGGCAGGTTACCGTCAAGATTTACCATTGGTAAAGTTTAAAAAAATAAAAAAATTTACAAAACCAAAATGATCACAGATCCCATTATTGACTAGAAACCTGGTTTATTATGAATTTGAATTAAAAAGATGAGGGTGAATTATTTAAGTTATTTGGTTCCGCCAAGGTGAAACTCTCTGGTAACTTCGTCCGAACGAGGATCGGAATATGGAAGAACTTACCAGAACTGGACTCAACGGGGGCGGGAAATGACGAATGAAGGACCACCGGGAAGGGCGAAGTATCCTGGAATACTCTGGAAACACCGCGATGATTGGCGGCATACAAATCGAGGAAACACCACCGCAATACTTCACTTAGGACTGGGGGATTTCGGGTTAAAGGATCAGATGAGGCTATTTCTATAAATTTTGTAGGGTTGATCCAGTTCTAATATAATTTTTCATAAGCGCGTTTTAAAAATGCCATTTTGCCACAATACTACGAGTATCGGGTAAATTGTAACATAACATGTCTCTGTAAATCAATTAAATATTCTACTATACAGGTAAGAAGGGCGCTGTGCGCTGTGGACGGTATAAAACAATTAGAATCTGTGAATAATGGGTGATAATTAACAAATGATACATGTATGTAAATACTCACAAGTCCGGGGCTTCGCACAAAAACTATTCTTCAAGATCCTAAGCGCGCCGGTGCGCTCAAAATTTTGTACCCGTAGAGCGCCAGAACGCGCCGGCGCGCCGCGGCGGCGCGGGCGCACTCGCGGTACCTTCAACTGAAATTTGCCCTTTTCGTCATGTTTTCAAGGGTTTTCAAGGCATATAATCGTTTTTACGTGCATAAAAAAAAGAATTAACCAATCGAAATGAAGAACTGAATTATTTGAAACCGATTAAAAATAACTGAAATGTCACTTTGAAACTTTGAAGCTGGGTTCGGTTTTCGGTTCGGTCAGGTTGGGTCAGGTTGGGTCACAGGTCACAGATGGTTGGGTTTTCGGTGCGTCCGGGCCTTGACTTTGCGAGGTCAATTGCATATTTATTATTAAAAAAGTTGGCTTTATTATAATTATTGTTTTTTTACTATTTCTGTGATAAATTATAAATTTGGGTTGAAAAAAGTGCAATTTTATGACGTGGCATTATTTTACTTCCCATTTACAAAGATTTTTCAAAGCATGCGACGGAAAAACAGCTGCCACTTTACGAATATAATGTTATTGTTAAATAAACACATTATTATGTGACAATAAGCAGGTAAATATAAAGTTTATACATATATAGGGTTAATTTTTAGTCAGTTAACAACAAAAAAAACCTGAATTCAGTATCGTTAATAGAACCCATTTCAATAAAAAAACATGTACTTTTTATTTTTACGATTTATTATTTTTATTCCTAATATTTTTTACAAATTATGCACACCCTACTAACAGCTGGTCATCTGAGTTCATGCGCGGCGCATAAGGGTAAGTGCGATGGGGGAGTGCGCGCGGGGCGGATGAGCGCGCCGCTCGCGCAGTCCCGCTTCTGTGGAATCATTTGGGTGCACTTTTGTTTTTTTTCTATTAACGATACTGAATTCAGGGTTTTTTTTGTTAACTGACCAAAAATTAACCCTGTATATGTTTACCAATAATTGCAAGCCATCCAATGTGTTAACTTGACATTTCTCTGAAGCCATCGGGGATTATTTTTAGTTTTCACACGAAAATAACGAACGCAAATAAAATTTAAAATCTGCATATTGCCGCCAGTGCCCCTATTCCGATTCTAGTGACAGGACTTCTGCGCATACGAATTCAGTACAAAATCGTATGCGCAGTAGTTCGACAAAATTAACAGAATCGTTTGGCAGGCCAGGATTACGTGGATTACGAAAGGTGCCCTATACCATAGAATAAACGGCTGCCAGTAGCTCGATCACAGATAACTATCGACGCGGTAATAAGCGACGTGATAACGATTTCTTACCATGGATGTTTAACGTTTTCGCGATCACAATGGAACACGCGTTAAAAGTTATCGATCGGGATTATTAAACGAGCGCATCAAGTCGCGAGCCATTTTCCCGAGATATATCTTCTTCGCACATATCTTCTTTCAATCTTTCTCGAGTGCCGTATTTCATTTAGCCGGCGTTCGGCAAGCCAAATACTGAGAAAAGCAGTCGACGTAATAAACAATGCGACACGCGCGTTGACTTTCTTCATTTGACGTTTGACGTTTAGCCGCGATATTTATTATCATCTATGGTGCTCCGCAACGCGAACGTGGTATGAACGTATGTTCATTGTGATCGGTCAAATGGTTAGCGTTAGCACGTGGTTAGCACGTTTTTAACTACGTCGATAGTTATCTGTGATTGAGCTCCAGGTTTTTTTCCCGAGTCGTTGAAACTGATCAGCTCTTTCTATTGCCAATGAATAGAACGATATAATATAAATATAATTCAGTTCACAGTATCTCCCGGTGCCCTATAGGGCTGCCAAAAAGTCATGATTATCTTATCCAAAATTTATATCAATTTCATGATCAGCTTTCAGGGTGCTGTCGGACTAAAAGCCTTCTTAAATCTTTGAAAATATTTATTAAAAAAACAATAAATACAAGTAATTAATAATATGTATTATGCTCACATATTTTATATTAATTATCCGATTACTACATCATGACAGTGAAAAATAATATTCTAATACATACATCTTTAAGAAAATATAAAATATAAGTAATTCATAAAGCAATACATCCACTGACTTTACATTTATTTCCAAGAAGAAAAGAAAATTACAGATTGATTTTTATAATGTACCAATTACACAAGATTTTATTTATAAAGCCAATCAGATGCTATTATTAAAAAAATGTGTTCAAACTCTTACTACGGGTATATTATAGTATAATATATTATTTATATACATGTATGTATAGAAGTGTACGGAAATAATTTTTAAAAAGCTTTTGAAGTTGATATTTTGAAATAAGGTTTTTTATTTTACTTTATTTTAACAAACTATATGTTATTTACATTATTTATTGAATCAGCATTCACTTTGTTACACTTCATAATAAATAATGACCTCGGTGCATTCACGTTAATACACGGGCTAATTTTACGACCGCCAGGAGCTTTCCCATGCTGGCACGGGCTATCACCTTCGAGCGAAATTTGCCTTTTTCATCATGTTTACAGGAGTTTTTAAGCCTATAATCGTTTGATATGCTTAGTGATTGAACGAACCAATCAGAATCAAGAGTTTCTAATATTCAAAATCCGGTTCAAATATTTTTTTAAATAACAGTTCAAAGTTCGAAATTAGGCTTTTGGCGTCACTCTTTGTGCGGCATACTACGGTTTCATTTTTATGATAAATATTGGATTTTTTAAAACTATTCATGTGATAAATTATAAATCTGATAAAGGTTTTGGTGAAAAAGTGCAGTTTTGTTACGAGGCATTAATGCCGCCATTAATAAATAGGCATAATGCCTTAATGCCATTATTAAAATTAATTTTATTTCAATTTTTCAAAAGCAACGGAATGACAGCTGTTACTTTACAAATGTGATGGTATTCGGTAAGTAATAAAGACATTTTTGCGTGATACAAAGCATGTAAATATTATACAGTTTATTTTTAATATGCATGTTCCAATAATTGCAAGTCATTTGGGATTATTTTTAGTTTTCATAGGAAATAACAAATCTAAAAAAGTTTAAAATCTGCAAGCTCTTTGAATAATTTTTGGCGCCCGCGGATTACCAGTGTGACCTTGAGTCAGTTGGGGTTAAATATAAACATTATTATAAGTGTAACACGACTCAAGTTTAGAAAGATTGTTCTTCCAACTATGCGGGTGTATTGATGACACTAAAATTAGAAATACATAAACATTTTAATAAACTATCAAATTAAACAAATGAAGACCTGTAATAAATGACAATAAAGTTTTTTATTTAATCGTAATTTATACGTTATTTGATTGAGAACGATGGCCACAAATTTTATTAAATGAACGAGTGGTGGCCTAGTGGGTAGCGTTGCGGCCTCTGAGTCCAGAGATCGTCGGTTCGAATCCCCACTTCGACACGACACGACTCGATTCCTATTTTCAAGCACAAGCCCCTTAGGCTTTATTGAAAATAGAATTTACAAATTGAAATATGTGCAAATACCATAAGATTGCATAGATTTCTTTTTAATTAAAAAAAAAAAAAAAAAAAAGGACAGCAAGATAAATAAAAATAAAAATAGCAATTTATATTAAAGTGTATATTTATGAATGTGTGTGAATAAAATATATATATAGAAAAAACCTGTGAGGTTTATAGCTTTTGCAAAATCTTGATACATTATATAAATCAATAAATAATTCCAATATGGTAAAACATTAATGGAATATTCTCTGATGTATAATATAATAATTGTGTTACGCAGCGTAACCACTGTACTTGTCTTACATTTAAAATAAAGCTCTTTACTTTTATATACAGAATGGGTAAAACCAACATAATTATATTAATACCTACATATTTATATATTTAACATTCATTACTATTATGGACTATTATCACACAAAACATCGAAATAAGAAATAAGGGGTTAAACTTCATCTTTTGATAAATTTGAATGGGTTTTATTAAACAGACCTATTTAAATTGTATGTACATGGGAATATTGACATACAGGGTGTAACAACACTCGTAGTACAACCCGAAAACTGGTGAATCTACATCGTATGTGGACACGATTGTGTAAAATGACTTCAATCCGAGCTTGAAAAAAAAAAATTTTTTTCTTCCAAAAGTTTTCACTAGTATGGCAGATTAAGTAAAATTGCATAAATTCTTATTAAAACGCGTTTGTCAATTTTGTTTTCTTTATGGATAGTATTAATTTGACTAAATACATGATATTTGAAAACAATTTGCAAAAAAAAATCGAAGAAAAAATCAACTTCGTACTTACTCAATTTTCTCAAAAACTAAGGGTCAAATCAAAAAAAAATATTCTACAAAATCGACTTAAAATATTATGTAGATTCACTGGTTTCCCGCTGGTACATCGAGTTTTGTTACACCCTGTACAAAAGAAATAATGCTGATATGCTGAATTTCAATATAATTTGGATAGGTGATCTTTATAAATACTTTGTAAGTATATTTTTCAAACTTTTTCACAAGATTTTATATATTAATTGACGTATATTGATATTAAAGTTCAATAAAAACTAAAAATGCAATGTAAACAGTAGAAGCATATTTTAGCAGACGTGTTTGTTTTAAAAATTTCCAAGATTAACGTGATATGTTTATTGTCTGTTGAATGTGAAATTGACAAGAAATAGGAAGAAGAAAAATCGCAACTTCGAAGACATTGATACAATATAATAGTTCATTACTAAGGCATGAAGTATACATTTTACATAAGGAAGAGAATTGAATTCACAGGACAATACTACTTTTTTCAATTACGGACCTATCTTCCTATACTTTTAACGATATCCATTTTTTCAATTAAAAAAATCAATGGCCAATAAAAATGTAAAAAGCAAAATGTAAATAATCTTAAGACAATTTTAAAATAAACTCATGGAACTGAGAGTGTGATATTGGGATACAAATAATATATTATCCCAAAATATTCTTTACATAATATTGTGTCATGGTTTGAACAGGAATTTGTGGATTGAACGGTAAATTTTTCTAGGAAAATAAAATTGAGCATATAAATTTACTAATTGGTTAGATTACCAGCTAACATGATCTAATAATTGATTAATAATTAATTGATTCTATAAATATTTACACTGAAAACACTTTTCATATCTGACTACAAACATATTATATACCTACTATATTTTTTAACATAAATTTCTTTTACGTAGTGACATTTATGATATACTATTTTATAACATCCATATTATGAAAGTAATCTGGTCTAAAAGTAAATATAAAATATTAAAAATAATAACTGTAAGATGCTTAAGCCCGTATGTAAAATAATAAAATAGAGTTTAAACAAGTACAGATTTGAATATCAAAATGAAAATAAATACACTTTCAATATAAATGATATCATACCAACATAGGATTTTCCAAGGAAGATACAAATATTGCATATGCAAATATTATAATAAGTTTATAAATTAATTAGAATTTAGTTATTTTTGTGTTACAATGGAAAATATGTTTAAATCAGATTTTGTGCCAAATTATCTTTTCGTGTCTAAAACTTAAGCAAATTTGATATCCACGTTAAAACATATGAATATAATAATAAGCTGTATGCATTGATGGTTAAATATGAAAAATACATATAAATAAACTATTTAACAACATGTTCCTACACATTTAATAATACCATTTTATGTAATCTGTTTAGCTTAACATCCAGATAAGGAAAAATCTAATCTTAACAAATAATCATGACTAGTTTTGTAAAAAGTACGTATTAGAACTAATTAAATCCAAAAATATATGTATAAATTACATTTTCCTGGCCCTAACCTACGATAGAAGAAACGCTAACACAGTAACAATTAATTTATAAAGCAGTTAAAGCAGTGAGAATGTTTGTTATGTTTGTATTAAAAATCCAAATATGTTTTTAAACTTCGTTCACGTTCGACAAAGTGATGAAAATGCAAAGTTTGGCTTTAAAAAACTTACCTAAGGACAATAATTTAATCAAATGACACTTCGGAATTTTTGGCACTTACAAATAACGGTTAAAATTATGCGAATAAGTTAACTTAACAAATAGTAACACATATTCTATTTAATATTTAATAATTTATACTAAAAATACTTGGTTGTGTCTGAATAAATATTCTGCCGTCCAAAAGCTACTCAACTTTTTATCAGCTTGTCCAGATGCATAAAATGTATAAATGACAAATATGTGTAATTGAAAAATGTAACATGTGGGACACGAATTGTTACAACTTTTGGACTACCTGCGGAGTGCCATAGATAATTGTTTTTGTGGATAGAGGACGGTATAGACAAGGAATATAGAAATAAGAACCAAGGATTTACTGGGGCAACTTGTTCCAAGAATGACTAGCACTAATCATCACCAGCAACGCCCCAAGAAACCAAACCCTTCGGCCACACCATCCATTATAATATAAATAACTGAAGCTCTTGAACCGTTCAAAACAAATCAATAATACGAGCACAAAGATAAAAATTAAATTTAAAAAATCTACTACAAGATTTTGACACCTTTTGAAATGAGCTTGACCTTGACGCTAATTCTTGAGACATATTCAAAGTTGAATTTTAGTTCACATTTACACCACCACGATTTTTCCTAAATCTATCAATCTGTAAACACATTTTCAATACTTACTTAATTTACACTTATCGTCGGCGATACTGCAATACCGGGCAACATTTTTTTAAATGCCAAAAAATTCAATGCTTCCTTCTGAATATTTTTATTCTAAGTAATGTAAGCCTTTCCAAAATTCTAACGGTTTTTTTAGTTATAAACAATCCTAAATAATGTATTAAGAGAATGGTTTTTTCGAGCCCCTGAAAAAATCCAATTGTCAGTACCACGGTATTGATATATCACCGATGTTTGTTTACACTGATGTTTAGAAAAAGGTCAGTTTAATTGCTAGGCACTGAGTTTACTAAGCATCAGACGGCAGAGTTAATTTAAAATAACAATTTTTTTAAGACCATGTATTATGAAAGGGCATTAATTAGATTGTATAAATTTTCACGGTCACTGTTTACAATATGCCATGTGGTTTCATGGGTAAATCCACGTTGTTGGATGAAACATGTTATATAAGAAACAGATAATTCCAAACATAACCTCTCAAATTGAAGTTTAAAGGGTTCGCGACTTTGATGTTGGACCAACGATATAGCATTAAATTTGGCATTTGAAAATGGATAAATTTTGACTGAATCTATCTATGTTTCTATCTATGAGTAAATTTAGTTTAGACCCGCCAAAGTAGGAGGTGATTAGTGGAATCTTCTCTCCCAGCGACTTCCGAGACGCCGGAACTCCTGAAGTCCTCATAGCCATCGCCTCCAGAGATGACCAGTAGTTGCTTGGAGGTGTTCTGCTCAGTGGCTACCTTCAGCTGGCTCGGGGAGTGGGTGGACCTCCTGAGGAGGGACTGCTTCTGACTCTTGCTGGGAGTACTCTGCGCCGAACTGGCCAAGACTGTAGACTCCACAACTGTCAGGAATCGGACGTGACCAGTGTGACCTTGTGGAATACCTAAATAACGATAAATGTATTTTAAATATTAATTTGTAGATAAAATTGAGATAATTATTTTTGAATATATCAAATATTTAGCTTTTTCATATTCTTTCCATCATAACATAAAAGGTTTTTTTCCTTTATTATATAACCTTTTCTTTCAAATAGATACTTTAAAGTGAGGGTGTGTCATATTATTGAAAATAAGGGACATATTGATAATACTATAACACTTATTTAACAAAAACGTCGCATACAGACCCTTAAAAATACAAGTAATCCATATGAGCAAACGGAGGGTTTGATAAGTCTACACTTACAAAACATTATATTTCCATATCTCTCAAAAATTTCAAAATTGAGTTTTTTTAGTATTCAATTTAGATGGATATTTTTCTAACTTGTGTTGCCGTATTATGTCATCGCAACCTAATAAGGTCAGGTACATACCACACAAGGTAGGGGCCGTGGGAGGTCGAGGTGGAGCCGAGGGGGCGGTAAGGAGCACCCCAGCACTGGTGCCCACCCACAGGAGGTCCCGACATGCAAGAAGAGATGTGACACGCAAGCAGGCGGCCTTGTGTTGTCGTATTATGTCGTCACAACCTAAAAACAGTTTTTTTTTTTAAATGACTAGTTTCTGCGTTTATGCAGAAGCACAAGTGGCATCAACCTCGGATACATCACTCAGATCCGAACCATTATCTTGGTAGAAAATCATCAATAGATATATCTGATAAATTTGGCAGCCTCCTTAGTGTAGTGACTAAGATACTAGACTGGCACTACAGCTATTACTGATTCAATTTCCGGTAAGATAACAAAAATAAAAAGTTACTTTTATCAAATCTGGGTGTTTTACGACGTTGTTTCTCTCTATTGGGTGAATTAGCTTTAAAAAATCGGTAAAGTTGTGCTGGGCTGAAAAAAAACTCATTAGTATCTAAACCGGTCTAGAGAAAGGGTGGACTATTGGTCCCTGGCTTGTTTAGGAGGTAGTAAATTAATAAAACATTTTTTTAAAAACCAGGTTCCAGGAAAGATCGATACTCTCATTGTATCCAGCACACATTATAATGTAATCACATCAGCTTTTTTCATTTAATACACATATCATTTTCCATCCAATTTTCTCAACATAAATAAGGATTAAATAATTACCCGCCAGCATTTTTGTGACAGCTGGAGCGATGTTTAGTTCTGTAAGCATCTCCCTGGTGTTAGCGTGATAGCATTTTAGGGCTGCCGTGTTGTGAAGGGCAACCCAAACGGCAAGTCCTGAGATCGCCATATGACTTATAGGCTTCTGGGAGTCATTGCTGACACAGAACGAGTCCTCAATCTTTAAATAAAACAAAATTCATTTAAACACTTCAAATTATTCAAACGAAAATGATTTCTTATCAAGTGGCTAATTGCAAAAGTTCTTTGGATTGTATTGTTTGATCGTCAGTACAACGCCAAAGATGCGAATCTCCAAAAACTAATTAAAACTAGTACCGTAAACATGCTTAATCTTATTACTTAAGTAACACAAAATAATAACCAAGTTTTTTGTTGAAAATACTAATATTTTTTAATAAATGACATAGGTTTATAATAAAAAACTCAACATCTCAAATTGACATTTTACAGATTTACGTCTTTGGCATTGGACCAACAATATTTATTTATTGTTTTTACGCCCATAGGGCTTTTACAGACATTTTAAAATTATTACACAGTAGGTAGCTATTCATTACCGCCAGAGATATGGCATCCAGACATTGTTCTCTAAAATGCACTAGATTTGTGTTGAAAACATCAATATTGTTAGTATAATTGTTAGCCAGTGCGTGCATTCTTCGTATCGGTGAGTTAGCACTGTAATTGGTCGATGATTGGCTACAGTAAAATAGTGCCCTAATTGGTGAAATAAATATAAGTGGAAGTGCACTAAGTAGTTTTATTTAAGTAATTTCAATATAATTGAATCATTGAATCCCACAAAGTAATGTTAACACCAAAGGGTTTGTTTAATCTTCTTTAATCTGCTGTTATGTTATTATAATCTAAAGGATGATAAATATAGTTATGGTAACATTTTCCTTTGCACATATTATTATGTCTCTTGGTAACTGTTTCCTTTCAACCGTCGATATTATACAAGTTAGTAAAATGCATGTAATTTCCTAGAGCCTTCACATACCTGTATGGTGGCGGGATTAATAATCTTGACATTAGTATGCTGTGCACACCACAGCTTCCCACCAGACAGGAGAAGTTTGGTCACTGGGCATGATACAGTTCCCACAGATATACTGGTGTTCTCTACCCAACTCCCTGAAATGGGACAATTTCAGTTCGTTAAATGTCAAATGGCGTGTTTAGAGTAGACCGTTGTTAAATTAGTCAGCAGAAAGTTGATGCCCGTAAGAGAACTACAATATTTGCAATATGGATATTAAAGAATACATTGATCAAACGTATAGTTTGGTTTAAAATAATATCAACCCTTTCTCAAAATTCTTTGTCCCTGCTAAGATTTGTTATGTAGTTTTATTTATAAATGCTTTATTTAAGAAGATGTTGCAAATATGGATGAAAATAATTGTTGCAAATATGGTTGCCCAATTGATTATGATTGAAAAAAAAATTGGATTGCAGTTGCCATTAAAAATAAAATTCTTATAAAACTCATCTTGTTCCTTGGAGAACTTTACATGTGTGATATTGTATTCTTTATTTAACATTCAAAGTCTCACAATAAAAGTTGGGAGTTGAATGTTTGTGTCTTTATTGTACTTAAATGAGTTGTCAAATTTCCCCTTTTGAACTGTTTTCATTTAATCTATGTTATATTTACAATACTAAATAAGTGGAGAAAGTAACATCATAACTTTCTCTTTGTGATTCAAACAAAAACCAGAGTTAGTGACTTTTGCATGAACGGTGATGATATTAAAAATAAAGTATAATATTTTAACAAATAAAATAACAATATTACCATTTTCCCGAATGTACACCATTATCTCTCCATTAGCTAATGACACGAACACCTTATTGTCAATGTATCTGGAAAGATAATTCATGACTCAATTAATTATTTACAAATAATAATTATAAGGATATCGAGTTGATTTTCAATTATTAAACAAAACTTTCTTGAGTATCATTTAACTAAGTCAAATTTAAATCTGTATCAGCCAGTAGTAAAAATTCATAGACAAAAGAGATTTGCAAAAATTCGAAGTGAGAAAAAAACAAAAAAAAGGAGGGAAAAAATTATGCAAAATACAATTTAAAAATAGAACACAGATTCAACTAATTTAGACCATGTTCACAGTTGTGACGCGTATAAATATGACAGCAATCGGTAAAATATCTTTGATATTTTTTCTAATGTGATATGTTGGTGATCACAGTGCTGAGTAGATAGGATTTTTTATGAATGGGTGAAAAGTGTTTGCACAAAAATTTTGACATAATACTAAAAATGCTGTGTAAGATTTCACTTACACAATGCAATGTACTCCTGAGCCATGTTGTATTTTAACTTTGTTTTTCTTAATTCTGATGTTGTCAGAGCAATTATACACATGTATACAGCCATCTTCTGTTCCAAGCCACATCGTTGGTTGGTTACAGCAATTATTTTCATCAATCGACTGCTTTGGAGATGATGTGCCTAAAAAAATTGTGAGAATAATAAAAACACACTCACTTGTATTTTTATTAACAATTAATTTTTACACTATTCATCTGAGAACGAAGCAATGATAAAAAATACTGATCATTTTATGTTTTTATTTAACAAATCAAGAGAAAGATAGAAAAATCGCAGTTACAATGTGCATTCATTATAGTTGACTATAGAGGGTGTTAGTTAGTCATTGTTGCAATGGACATTTGATCATTTCCCACTAAAAATGGTTGGCCGCGGAATCAGAAGGCCCCAGGTTCGAGTCCTGGAGCAAACGAGTATTTTTTCAAGTGACTTTAATGAATGCACATTGTAACTGTGCTTTTTTATTTTTCTAAAATTTTGAGAAACATTAAAAATATCAATTGATTGATGTTAAACATACCGGCAGCATTGACACGATTTGTTAATGAATCTTAGACTACATGTCACAGTCGTAAATTTGATCTAAGCATAGCAAAGAATTTAATTACAATTTTTATGGGTAGAACATATTCAGAACTATCTTGGTTTCATTTCACAATTATTATGACTTGAGTTTTAGAGTATATGTGCAAAAATGTATATACTTTTGTATATATTTTGTTAAATAATCATTCATTTTGTGGTATCAAAAGGCAGACTGTAAGAGTTAACCAAAGAGCAACACAGCAAATTGTATTTTGTCCACATAATTTTTTTCCATTTACCCAAATTGAAAAATTCAACACTGTAAACCATTTATTCAATCTTTATAAATGTGACCCTTGAATATTATTCTATTTAGGTTATAAAATATTAATTGTAGTGTAAAATTCATTGACTCAATAAGATACTAACTAAACTAACAAAACCCAGTTAGAGTCAGCTTTTTCTGAAATGGACCAAATATGATTTGATGTGTAGCTCCTCAACTGCTAATACAAATTGACTACACATAAGAGTAGAGGCTGAGAAACGCACCGGAAGCTATGCCCATTGCCGTTTTATCAACGTTTGGATTGGAGCTGGATTTCATAACCGGATTGATGGGGATATTCTGCCCGCTATTTCCGCAGATTTTACCTTGGTTGGGTACCCCGCAGGCATTGTTTTGTGCCTGCGAGTTGGCATTGCCTTGGGCTTGAGCGATATTATTTGTATTGTTCTGTTGGCTTTCTGTACCCGTTTCTCCGGCTGAGGAACCTTCGTCTTCATCATCGCTGGATGACGAGCTGGAAAAAATATCACTTTTATTGTTGCATTCATAACGTGCATAAGGCAAGTACGACGACGTACGCAGTACATATAAAACAGTGTGAGGAATCGAAAAGAAAAATGTGTAGTTTGGCATAAAACCTAGAAGAACTGCATAGATTCTGTATCAACTTGACCAATTTTTTAATAATAAACAATATAAATCGGATTCTTACATAAAAATAAATATTTGCGTTCTACTGATATATTAATATCCTAATAGTTGATTGTTTTGGATGTTAGTTCGTAGAACTCCATTTTTATAGGTAAATACTTGTATTTAATTAAAACACAAAGAGTTCTACACAGGTTTTTTTTATTATTAAAAACAAGGTGACGCATTTCTTCTTACAAGGACATTATCAAAACACTGACATTATCAAAACACAAACAAATCAGTGTTTTGATAATGTCCTTTTAAGACGAAGCGCGTCACCTTGTTTTTAATAATAAAAAAAACCTGTGTAGAACTCTTTGTGTTTTAATTAAATACAAGTATTTACCTATCCTAATAGTTTTTTTTTAAAGCTAGTTGTACATAAAAATACTAGAATGAAGGAATAGAGCTTTGGCTGAGTTAACTATAACTTAAGCTGCATTTACACAAAGCAATCTGTGGGCGTAATTTTTTAAAATATGGTTTATAGACAACACATGAAACATTGAATTTTTTCCAAGTTTATACAACCCTTTCAAGTTTTCTTCGAAGATATGTTCCTCTTGAAAGGAGCCAGGACTGTTTTTTATGAGTTTTTTTATATATATGTATGTATTTGAATGCATAGCAAATGATATGAAGTAGGTATGCTACCTAAATGTTGATTATTTACCTTTCCAGCCTTATATTTTGACTATCTTCATCTGCGTCCTGAATAGATATACTAATACCAGTCTTACTATTAGAAAAGTTTTGACGGTTTAACCTGCAATGTTAGATATCATATTTATAAGCAAATTTTGAAAACATGCAACAACAAGTATATCAGACTGTGCTTCACAACAACTACAGTACATATTGTGCAAATATCAATTTTTTCCAATAATAATATTACAAATTAATAATAGTAAAGCGACACAAAACATACAATATCATAGATAAATACACGGCTTTGAATAAAATCATATGAAATTATTTTGAATTTTTATGCAAAATGTATAAGGCATAAATTATTTTCCAAGATTGAAGATTTTCACCGCCTTCAGGATACAGAAAATACTTTTCTGGGTTATTATGTCGTGTTTTTGGGCTTTGTATTGCCGACGTTTCGGAGCACATAGCAGTGCCCATCTTCTGACACACCCTAAAAACGTAACAGAAAAACCCAGAAAAGTATTATCTGTATAATTAATTTTGTTTTTTGTCCATGAAAGTCAGCTTTAGAATGGTATTGTACTATATTCAATTCAATATTTATCATGATGTTTCATGCAGCATAATTTCATAATATTTTGACACAAAACTCAAGCACCACATAGTGAAACTTCAGTTTAAGAAGTGTCAAAAATGTATCAGCATAATTGTAACGATTTAGAATAATTCAAAGCTATTCAAACAGCCCAGCATTACAGTAGGTTTATCACCACATTAAAAAATTATGTAATAATATTTTTGTTAATACTGCCGCTGAGCAAGGCTTTAAATTTTTACAATAAAGTCAAAATATTTACAAACCCAGTCAAAGTTTGTTCTGTGGATGGGAGGGCACATGGGGCCTTCAGCGGGGGAGTTGGTGGTATACACGCCACGCACAGGATGCGAGCGTTACACACACCGTTACAAGACGTGACTTGCGGCTCCGGCAGAAGTGTTAGTACACACACCTGACCCACGTATCCATCACTGTTACATACCTGAAAGGCAATAATCAATTTACCAGCTTCTTAAATCTAAATATTTTATTAGGATGATAGATTGATAAATTGTAGGTGTGTTAGCAATCTTTGATTGAGAATTTATAATGAAAACACATTTAAGTTGTCCACTTTATTCTTAAATTGTTGGGAATCAAGAAAAAACGTTTGTTTAGTTCTGCCCATCTGCCATCTTTGTATTGGACACTGCCATTTTTGTTACATCAAAACATGAAATCTAAAATTAGATGGATTAATGCAAACAAACAAAATTTGATTTTCTATAGAATATGAGTCTGAGTGTATCAAGTAACTATGATGTTTTACAGTATTTTTATCAAGATTTTCGAACCAATATACAAATGTTGTAAAAATAAAACCTTTATTTCATATTGACTGATGTTGAACAGGAGGAAAAATATCTTTGAACTGCAACCACGAATTACACCGCTTTAAATTAAAGCGATGTAAATGCAAATGCCATAATGTCCTACGTTTGTTACTTATTGTATTTCAAATACAAACCTTTTAGTAAAATAATTAATCAACCCTTTTCCTTGGGTCTCAGTACAATCACATTCAAAATGTATATTTGTAGCAGTCACGCGTTTAAAATAATAATATTGATCACGAAAAGATTTGTTACCCAAACATCCCTTGTGGAATTAGGACCACACGCTAATGTGGGGGCGGCGCATGTGAATTGGAGACCAGCTCTGGTCTTCCTTATTGGTACGGGAGTCACAAACTCTGGAGCTGGCCTTTTGTCATCAGAAAGGGCTAGAAGGTAATGAATAAAGTAAAAATCTAGGGGTGTGAATAGTAACTAAGTTAAGTATATACTAAGTTATTATCGTATGTTTACACTCAGGAAATTGTTAATATAGCTAAAATGTAAATATATTATTTGTTTTTTACGTTTTTAAAAGCATTCAATACATCAATATCTACTTTAACATTTACATAAAAAAACATTAACTGTCAAGCCAGCCAAACGTTACGCCGATCATTACGCCGGCAATAAACCTGACCTCTGTAAAAGTAACTTACCGATTTTCTGTTTGGCTTCATTAAATACTTCTTCCCAGCTCGTTCGCTTTTCTGGTTTTGAGAAAACTAAAGATAGGTTCTCTATTCCGCTTCTAAAAGAGGAAAAACTTCATTAAATTAAAATATTCTGAGAAAGATATTATTCCTATAATATAATACAATTTTTTTAATAATTTATAATTTATTCTGGTCGATATCTAAAATGTGTGAAAAAATCATCGCTCTAATGTTAAATTCCAGCGAGAAATTGAGGAATGCATTTGTATGGGGAGCGTCCGCAAGTCACGTGGTGGTGTATGCTCTTAAGTTAGTTTTTTAAATACAGTAACAATATGTAATTTCTCAAGAAATCACTTACGAAGTATTCAGCGACAGCTCCATGCAGCCCAGTTGGGAGTCGCTACCCTGCCGCTCCGAGAGCTGCCTCCCAAGCCCACCCATCATGTCTCGGATCAACTCCTCGAGCTGGGCGCGGCCTGGCCCGTGCAGGGCGGCCGCCATGTCAGCGATCTGACGCAGCGTCGACATGTCTTCCGTGAGGGTCTCCATCTCGTGCATTATGCGACGGAGATTCTCATCTTTGGCTGGAAATTACAATAGATTTGGATACCAAAATTTCTTGTGAATGCAGAAAAAACTAAACAAAAAATCAGAAAACTATCTATGCAATCCATTTGTCAAACTGAAAATTAATAAGCGAGATATGGTTATTAAAATTTTGGGTTTTACAAGCGATCAGTGATCACTGATCACCAATCAGTTTTCATACAAACCCCAAATTTTAATATAGACACTGCAACATGCTCCAAAGCTCAAAACGCGGCATAATAACCAATTGCTGTTCAATCATTAAGTATTATCTTTACGAATGTAGTCTGTGTGGCAGAGAATTGAAAATCTTCTTAACTTAAGTAATATATTCTATTATTAAAATACAAATTGATACCTTTGAGTATTTCTAAGTCGTCTAGGGGTATTCTCATCAGCAGTTTGTATTTATTGGCATCCAGCGTACTCGCTAAGCTGCCTTGGCACGATCTGGAACAAGGAAAACATAAAGTACGTAAAATATCGTCTATTGTCTATCGCAATATTTCGGATGAGCCCAAAAATTAAAATATGTATTTTTGGTGATTTTAATTGAACAGCATATCGTACCATGCTAAAATGCACTAACTCAAAAAAATCAACTTTTTGGAGATAGCAAAAGTGTGATTTTATTTCAATACTGTTTCATTGAAATTGGATTTTTTTAAATTGAATATTTCGACTAAGGAAACAGATAGACACACGTTTCTTGGACAGAAATGTGGCGGTCGGCGTAAGTTATAACGTGGTATTCTCAGTTATTTTTCGACAAATCAAGACTTAGTATAGTATTCATGGTGCGATATAAACCTCGTTTCAGATAAATATTTCATGTTGACTCCCCTGGAATCGAACACCACAAGGCGGAAAGATCTAAAAGGGTTAAAAAACAATAAATTTCCTTACACTGCTGACGGTTTCCGAATGGTCCCAGTTCTTCTCTTAATACTCGTGATGAGCACCAAATCGGAGAATAGAAACAGCGCTCTTTCCTTTGTGGCTCCGGTTCCTGAAGTCATGGTGACCGTGTCGTGCCTGATGAAGGCCCGGTCCGCGGAGACGAGGTTCCCGAGACCCTCGACCAGCGTCTCCAACTCCTTGAGAGTCTGCTGCTGCTGCTCCATCTCAAGGCTCTCCCGCTCTGTGCAGTTTATCTTCACCAGGAGGTCATGAATCTCTTTCTGCGCCTCAATCAAAAGCTGGTGGTCAGGGTGGGAGGGATCTGGAAAGGAAATATGAATGTGAAATTAATTTTTCAATAAATTTCTAAGATCCTTGACTACCTTTACAATAATGATTGAGAGGATGCACAGCTATGTGACCACTTCTCCATACAATCGAAGTCCTTAATTTTCTATCTGAAATGTAGCACTAGAGCAGTGATTTTTTCATACTTTTTAGATATCGACATGGAACGAATTTGCGTCATCTTATTTTTTAAAAACAATTTATTTATATTCTTCAACAAACCAATCTTCAAAAAAATAAGACGACGCAAGCATGCTTCTTGTCAATGAAAAAATCATTGCTGTAGTGCTACATTGTAGGGAGAAAATCAAGGACTACGATTGATACTATGGAGCAATGGCGAATCCTCTTAAGTCTGACATTTCTGTATTTCCATACCAGTATGCTTAATCAGTCTTTGAATCAGAAGCTCGTATCTGGGGAACTTCTGCACCGGCTTGATGAGCAGGTTGTCCAGTGAGAGTTTCCCCTTGTGTTCTCTGGCCATGGCTTCCAGAAACCTGGCGAAGGCTGGACGGGCTGCTGAGGTGGCCTTGATAGTCTCTTTAGCCTTCTTCCAGTTGTTGATGAAGGAGGTGTACGTCTCTGTGACGGACGGCTTGGAAAACTGATAAAGAAAGCAAAGATAAAAAAACCTGCTAGGTGCATAGGTCAAACAAGAGGGTCAAAAGCAAAGATGCTTCTCAAAAAAGCTTTTAAGTTATGGATGAATGCTCGTAATATGAGAGAGGAAAACTTATTTATTAGTTTTAATGCTATATTAAAATCAGGTATCTCATGATATTTCAGAGAATAGAAGAGTCTTTGCAAATACTAAGATCCATATATAATCCACCAGACCAACATTCTCTGGACTCTTGTTGAAAGCGGTATGCGATACTGACCACATTAATGAACACATCTCCGACTTTCTGTTTGACGTCCCACGTCTCCAGCCTCTTGCGCAGCTCCTCCAAGAAGACCTCGTGCAGTGCCAGGATGGACGGCACCTGATAGAAGATCTCGTCCACCAGCGCTGCATCCACCAGACCCACATTCTCCGGGCTCTTCAGTGGTGAATGAAGGTATTTCTGGAAATAAAGACACGAGTCAGAATGACAATAAATCAGATGAAATGAAATATAAACCAATACAGAGTGCATTACTATGAAGAGATGATAAATAAACGAATAAATCCATTAATTTCAGAATCTCCACTTCGAGCTAGTTACATTTTGCATGCAATTTTTTATCTGCCATCGTTAGTTTTCGATCAAAACTTTATGCGAGAAAAGGGATTTAATTTTAAAAGTTGTTACTTATCCAAATCACCAATGGGGTGAACTTAACAAAGCTGTGATGTTTTTTGTCTCATCTGTAAAATTGTTGAACTTAGAGTTACACTATTTTCTTGTTTAGTTAATGAAACTTGTAATAACATACTTACAAAGTAATGTATACCGCACCTTTAGATTTTGAAAGTGATATATGCATGCTAGCTATTGAAATATTTTGAGCCTTGTAAGATCGTAAACAATACTTATATTTAAATGTAATGTGCGTACTTCCAGCGCCGCTGTGATTAATTTTTAAAAGATTACTTTAATGTTGCCACTCATTCAACCTCGTCTGTTAAAAGGCTATTAGCTAGAATATAATACGGCTGACCCAGATAGTAAGGATTAATAAACTACTTATTAAATCATCCAAAATGAGAGTGAATCCACAAATCCTGGTTGGAATTTGACCCAGAGTCTACGCACAGAGTTCCACGTAGTTCTTGTGATAAGTTACTCACACATACAGGGTGGGGTAAAGGAAGCAGACATCTTTATAATGAAAGTGGTAACTCAACAAATTTGAAAAAGAAGACATAATATACAGTATAACTTCCATATAGCTAAGTCCCTAAATCCCAAAACTTGGTTACACAGATAACTCACTAAAAATGGTGTAACAAAACTCGATGTACAAGCGGGAAACCAGTGAATCTACATCATATTTAAAGTCGATTTTGTAGAATATTTTTTTTTTGATTAGACCTATAGTTTTTGAGAAAATTGAGTACGAAGTGGATTTTGTTTTCAATATTTTTTTACAAATTGTTATCAAATATCATGTATTTAGTCAAATTAATACTATCCATAAATAAAACAAAATCAAAACATGCATTTTAAGAAAAATTCGTGTAATTTTCCTTTATCTGCGGTAGGTTTTTATGAAAGCTTTTGAAAAGGAAAAAAATATATTTCAAGGTCAGATTCAAGTCATATTACAAATTTGACTCCAAATATGATGTAGATTCACCAGTTTTCGGGTTGTACTACGAGTTTTGTTACTCCATGTATCTACTCCGTTTATTACTATTATTTGCAGTACTCCATGTAGCTTCTTGATGATGTCCAAAAAAAGTGAAAAAATCATTGCTCTAGTCTCTAGTGGTACATTTTAGGCGGAAAATTGAGGACTTAGATTGTATGGACAAATGGTAACGATCACGTGAAAGCATCCTCTTCACACTGCTCTGTCCTGGGCCCAGATTAAAAGCATATCTGCATCACGGTTGTGACGTGTATATTATGACGGTAATCGGTATATTATCAAAGAGATTTTACCAATTATGCGTCATACGGTTCACGATAGCAATATATAAATATAGATGTGGATATACTTGTAATGTCTACGTCTCACTCTTCAAATTGTCTGTACTTAAAGCCGGCTACACACGTAACGATATATCGTAGCGAGGTGGACTAATATATAACCTAACTGGTTAATTCACGACGTTATCAAACCCCACATTAATTATTAGTAGTTATAAACTGGTAAACGTGGTTAACAATTAACGCCCTTCTATTTCATCTAACACTTAGGTAAAAACAGTAAGCAGAAAAGAGATGCAGCGTTTATTATCCTCCGTCCTGTTTAAACCTGAAAGAAATAAACACGAAGAAAAAGGATAAGACTAGCGTTACTATTAACGTTATTAACGTATTAACTGCATGATTTTCACTATATTCATTATTATGCTTCTGTTTCACCTAACCCTCGGACTAAATAGTGAGTAAAAAAAGGATGCACTATTTATTATCCTTCGTCTCGTTTTAACCTGTAGAGAATAAACACGAAGAAAAAGGATAAGGCTTGCGTTACTGCCGTTACTGGTGATTTATTATCCTACGTCCCGTTTTAACACATGATAATAAATCGGTGGAAAAGAGATGGTGATAGGTTAAACGTTACCAAATAACCAAATTCGAAGCAACTATCAGAAATCATAAACGCCGTTAATAGTAACGCTTACCAGTAGTCGTTAAAAATCTGGTAAACGTATCAGTTATAACCGTTTTTGGAATTTAACGCTTTAAAGATCTGAGCGATCGCCATCCACATGCGACGATAAAACTGCGCAAGCGCAATCGACAACGATTTATCTAATAGAAATTGCAACTGCCACCGATGATAAATCTGCGCAAATCGGTTTGCACAGATTAATCGCTACGATATATCGTTACGTGTGTAGCGGGCTTAACCATGGTTCCAAGCATGATAAAAGGTTTCTATACCTATTTTAAAATTTTGAATCAGTTTATATTTCTTTATACATTATTTGCAGTATTTTAAATATGTCTCCTTCCATGTCTCACACTGTATACCACGTGTTATGTTTGTCTGTGTCAGAAAGGTTTATGAGAGACCAGTGGTTTGCCAAGAGTGGATACTTGTGACGTAATATTTATATCTCCAGTGTGGTTTCTAGTATTTCGGAAGTTATGAATACAATATGTGTCACTTTTTGGATTCCGTGCATATTCAACACAAAAGTGACATGGATAAATTACTGAAGAATGTGTCACCATCGAATAGTGGAAACATACTTTTTTTTTACGCTGGAGGCCTAATGACTTATGGGTGGATGTCTCGTTAGTTTAGTTAAAACAGAATGGAATGTTTTTTTTAATGTATTGTAAAAATAAATACTTTTGATGATTTTTTTCCCTAAATGTAGAAAAAAATTCTAAGCCAAAGAAAGAGTGGTGTTTTGGAAAAAAACAGCAATATCGTTAATATATCGATTTATTATTTATTATTCTATTTAATTACTTGCATTAAAATGTATCTAGTATTATTTTACTGCAATTTCAAGAAAAGTTTTCGTGATATATGTACACTTAAAGTACCATGTATACAAAAAAATTCAAAGATATCACCGAATAGCATTTGGAGCAGAAGTTATTTAATACAAGATACTAAAAAGACTTTTTTTATCATTATTATTTACATAAATTCTAGTAAGAGGAATTTAAATAATTATATCTACCACAAATAAACAGGACAACAACCGTGTACGGAATTTATGTCGGTTTTAATACACGCATTAAGAATATTTAAGTATCAAATAAAAATAAACGTATTATACAAAATAAAAAAGAGGTCGCTAGAGCAGCCATCACCGTTTGTATGAGTTATTATTATGATATATTTATTTCTATGTTCCATGATTATTTTGTCATAGTTTCATAGTCGAACTCAGGGCTGCTTTTTGCAGAATATATTTTTAAATAATTTTCAAAAATACATTCGCCCCTTTAGTGATTTATGATACTGTTTAGGCATACTTGATAACCTAGTATTCCTATTCAATAAAAAAACATATTTGTTTTTTTCCAATTTGTGACCCAAAATAAATAAATTAATAGTTAGTTTATAAACAGAAAAATCGATGATTTATAAAAAAGTGGTGCCATAATGAATATTGAATGTAGAATTGAAAATAAAACAAAGTAAAACTTTCGACGAAAATATACGGAAAAATAAAAATAAAAAATTGCAAGAAATTTTTAAATAAATATAATTCTCTCTCGAAATTTTCAGATCTAACCAATTCCAACATAAAATACAATTTATTATTCATTCATTCATAATGGTGCATAGGGCACTGCATATGTAGATAGTAGTTACACCAGTGTACCACTACACCATCAGTGTAACTACTACCTGTGCAGATTTGATCATCTTGTAGGTAAGATGATCAATTTTACGTTTCAGCGCAAGTCCAAGGTACCAAAAAAATTCATGTTAAGGTGAAAAACTGCTTTTTAAATCAATATTTCATGTTAACCCTCGCGGGAATCACGCCCAAAGGCGGACAGAATAACACGAGGCGGACAAAATAATGTAAAGGAGACGAAAGTTTTTCACAGCCCTGTTTTTAATGCTTCATCAAATGTATTGATATAATTTCTGTCAAATTCAAGTATCATTTCAAATATTTTCACAGTCGAAACTCGGGTGGAAGAAAATCTCGGGCGCCAAGAGTCGACCTCGGCGCGTGGCGCCACGTGCGGCGGAAACGCGACGCGGCGCGACGAGACGCCACTGGTTTTCACGGTCAAAATGTAAACATCGCAGTGCGGGTATAGCAAAGATGGAAAATTCAAGTTTTCTGTACAAAATGATAGTTTATCGCGCCATGTATTGATCCTAATTTAAATTATGGCGACGCCGAATGATTCATTATTATTTAATATGATAAAAGAACACTTAAGTACAGTATACCAAAAATTTGACACGGACCTGGCTTGGGAGGATGCACGAGAACTGGCAGCCGATCGCTTGGCTTGGAGGCAGTCTGTGGAATCCATATGCTCCACATAGCGAGCGGATATGGTACGATTATGATGATTCAGTATGTTTGCTTCAATAGACCCAACTTAATAAGATAATACATATTATATCGATAAGTTACTACCAACTCAAGGTTCCTGATGAGAGATTTTGTGAATCACGATAATCGAGATTTTGTGAGTCACGATAATCGTAAACAGGTCGTGAAATACAGTTTTCACTATCGGACATAAAAATATTAAGTAATGGGATCCATTCTCAGCTTGTTTCAGAAAACTATCAATATCTGGGTAGCGATTATGCATGAACTCCTATAGTAACTTCACATCGTTCATTATTATACCATATCCGCTCCCTATGTGGAGCATATGGAATCCACAAACTGCCTCCAGGCCAAGCGATCGGCCGCTAGCACCCGTGCATCCTCCCAAGTCAGGTCCACGTCCCGCAGCTCTGACGCAAACTACCGACGAATTGTCAACAGTGGACGACCAGGACGCCGAGAACCTGATGCCTTGTAAAATAGGCAAGCATGGTTAAGGCTCTCGGGAGGCATATACGTAGTATATGGCCCAGCCAGCCGAAAAGCCTTTGCCGGATGACAGTAGATACCAAGGGTTGCTGTGTCCGTTGCCTCACATCTGTGTTCCTTACAAAGTCAAACCACCGCACACCTAAAATTCTTCTAAGACACCTATTCTCAAAACTCAGAAGTCTGCTGTCTTGGGCCTTGGTTAGGTGCCACGATTCGCAGCCATAGAGGAGAACAGGTGTGATGCAGGAGTTATAAAGGCGGAATTTTGTTTCAACCGAGTAAATATCCGTTCACCAGACAGCTTTCATACTTTTGAATGCGGCGCCCGCTACTCCAAGCCGCACTCCCAGTTCTTTCTTAACTCTGCTGTTTTCTGTCATGGTCAACTTCACATGGTCGATACAAATAGAACGGATTTTTTAAATGTGAAAATTTAGTATTATGATATATGTATATTTCTGAGTTGTTATCGATCGAGAATTCCAATCGAGGAATACGTTTGTATGGGAAGCGGCCGCGAGTCACGTGGTAGAGTAGGTGTGCTCTGTCATTTCGAAACTCCGGAAAAATTCTACAGTGACAAATTCGAAAATCATAATCATAACGTTGACAGTTCGCTTTTAAAAGAATGCGTTCCTCTCCCCATGTCATATTGTATAATTGATTGTGTATTACTTTTATATTTTTGGATACTGGAAAGAAAAAAGAATTTTTTTAAGGATTTTGAGTAATGACAATTTATTAATTTTGACTGTATACACTTTAACGTCACTCAAACTCAAAACTACTTTCCCTTATCCGCACCCAACGGTGTATAAGGCAATGGATTGATACACCAAGTGTGGTGAATCTTGATTATTTGTTTCGTGAAAACAATATGATTAGACTTACGTTTAAGCACCAGCTCGGGGCATGTGTTTTTTTAGTGACGTTAAAGTGTATACAGTCAAAATTAATAAATTGTCATTACTCAAAATCCTTAAAAAAATTCTTTTTTCTTTCCAGTATCCAAAAATATAAAAGTAATACACAATCAATTATACAATATGACATGGGGAGAGGAACGCATTCTTTTAAAAGCGAACTGTCAACGTTATGATTAATTTTTCGAATTTGTCACTGTAGAAATTTTCCGGAGTTTAGAAATGACAGAGCACACCTACTCTACCACGTGACTCGCGGCCGCTTCCCATACAAACGTATTCCTCGATTGGAATTCTCGATCGATAAAGGGAAGTCCTCTTTTTGGATTTTTAAAAAATTATCAGGATCAACAAAGGTGGCAACAAAATTAAAATAATTAATAGTTAAAGAGTCCATCAAATTCTAAGGAAATAGGGTGCCAGTCATTTGTATCAAATTTAGCGGCCACATTGATTCAGCGAGCGCATTTATCTTGGTCACACGCTATAAGTATAGAAAAAAACACGATTTTTCATAAGTTTTTTACGTACCTTTAAATCATTTAAAAACAATAGCAAGATTTAAAATGTAACTTACCACAACTAAAATCTGCAGAGCTTCCACGTACGATCGCTCGGTGTCGTATAACTCTACGACAACGTGTGTTCTTGTATCCTGAAAACAAAAATACCACAATAAAACAAGTGTTTTGATTATTTGTAATGTAACAAAATGCATCAAAGCATACGAAATCGGGCGTCAAATAACCCAGTAGTTCATATAATTTTACAATAAAAAAATTTGTGACTCAAAACAGGTACTAGACTCCTTTACTTTGTGAAACTTAAAAATTTGTTACAAAACATAAGCCTCTTGTAGAGGTCGAAAAGTAGTACTTTTTATTACTACTTTATTTAAAAAAAAAAAAAAAAAATTTTTTTTACGTTAGCAGTATTCAATATACGATCATTTTGAGGCTTTTTTCATGTGTAAATTTGAAAAAAAACGTGGACCACTCTGCCTAAAGTGAATGTGATAATTTTGATGTAGTACAATTATAGTGTTTGTATTACACTTCGAGTACATTTTCATTATCGCTCTTGCCCGATTACTATATATTTCATAGGAAAATCGATAGCGGCAAGGAGAAGTAACATCAAATACAGTAGGGCGCATAATTTAGAGGACACAAAATACACAAAAACCTTTTTGTGTTTTCACTCGCAAAATATGTAGTTTACTTTGATAAAAACTAAACTTTTATAAATGTCTTAAGATGATGCGCTATCTCGTGACTAAGGCCGTTACTTCATACAATCGTGATCCTCGATTTTCTCTCCGGAATGTAGCGGTAGAGCGATGATTTTTTCACTTTTTTTTAGATAACGACAAAAAGCATGTTTGCATCCTGTTATTTTTACAGAACAAGACGGTGCGACCTCAAAAGTAAGCTTACTAAAATCAGTAAAAGATCGGGACCCGCTTCAAACAGATGAGGTCTACGAATTAAAATGCAAAAGCTGTGAAACAGTTTACATAGGGCAGCAGACTGCCAGAAACATAATGAAAAGAATCAAAGAGCACAAGTGTGCATGAAAGTTGGGCTACCCAAAATAATAATCACTTGCAGAACACTATAATATAGAAACAGGTTATAATTATCTCATTTGAGCTAAATGTCCTCGGAAAGCCCAAAAATCATCAGGTCAAATTAAATAAAGGAATCGAGATTCGAATCCCCACTTCGACACGACTCGATTCCTATTTTCAAGCAATATGTGCAAATATCATAATATTGCAAAGTTTGATTTTTATATGTATCAAAAAAATCCATTGAAACATATAAGCATCCCAATAACATAAACAGGGATGATGTGTTACGACTGCGAACCTCTTGGTTACCTAGTGATTCCAAAGCCCGACTGCGACACGGTACAAACTCCTCACACTTAATAACATCTATAGCCCGACTATGAGTCGATACAAAATCTTCACACCTAATCACACATAAGACTATTCTCATTAATCAGTCGAGAAGATGGACACAGCAATGTCTCCGAACGTCGGCAACACGAAAACCTACAAACCCAAAAAAACATTATCTGTATTCTGAAGGCCGTTAAAACCTACAAAATTTTGCCCAAAAATTATTTAGAAAATTACCCCTGTAAATAATTTTATACTAAATGTGTATGAATTGAAATAAATAAATGATATTGTTTTGGTGTCCTCTCACTTATGAATCCCACTGTACTTCTACCTATAGAGTAGGGGGCAAGATATTCCAAGTACCATGAGGATCAAATTTCCGTAATGACGTCAGTGTACATATTTTAATGAATCCAAAAATAGCACCTTATAAATAATTAAAATGTGGGGTAAGTACGATACATTATCGAGGTTGTGAATTTATTGTCTTAAAATGGAAAATAAGTTAATTTATTTCGACGTGATGTTATTATTAACCTTCATTTTATGTGAAATTATAAAGATAAACAGCACTCGGTGTACCAGTGTAGTGCCCTATGCATCACTCAGAGGCACCATATGCACCACTCGGATGAGGGAAAGAAAGGAAGAAAAAAACAGTACCAAAGGATGGATTCTGGAGCCAGTATTATTATTATTATTATTATTATTATTATTATTATTATTACACAACGAAAAAAGCTCTTTTTGAAGAAATTTAAATGCGACGCAATAACATTACGTGATGCTAATCTATGTAATAATATTTATGTTTATTATTTAAATTCGCTAACAGATATTGTTTCGCCTTGCATTTTGATGTCCTGCTACGTATCCAGAACATAAGAGAAAACATCCCCTAAAACAAAGTTTTTGGTATTGAAAGTAAGAAATTCTCATGCATGAAACTTCTTTGTGATACCTCACCACACTCTAGAAGAGATAGGTGATCTTCTGAGAAACCATAGTTTTACTATAGAATCTATACATTAAGCGGGAAGAAGAAAAATAATCTCAAATTAAAATTTCCGTCCAAAAATACACCAGGAAGCCACGAGAAAAAAGAAAATATCATGGACGAATCTTTAGAACCCCAAATATTTTATTAAATACAAAAGCGTTACATAACAAACATTCAATTTAAGCAAATATAAAATACACAGAAGTACTTTTACGACACCGACAGTGGTATTTTATAACCAAACACAACAAGGGCCCAAAGTCCCTTCCCTGCTTGACTCCTGTATAAACTAAGGAGACAATCGAATGGTTTCACAAGAATTGCATATCTGTTTAAATATTTATGGAAATCTACGTGTTTAATAGCTCTCCGCTAGAATGCTTTCACTCCCAGTACTTAATTGGTTTTTTAAGACATCGACGCCTCCTACGTATAATGTCGTAATCCACAAAATGCGATTTTACAGGAGGAGCAATTGAAAATATTTTTGTTCATATGCATTGGTTGTAGATACGACAAATTACGCCCCAAAAAAGGCTTTATTAGTGGCAAAATATTTTTTTTGTTTTGGTAGAATTAAAGATATAGTTAAATTCAGACGGAATCCACCAAAAACTAAAAATCGACGATTTGTGGGTTACGATATTATACGTAGGAGGCGTCGACATGCAGTTTTTGTGTAAAAAAAAAGGGTGTGGTTACATAATAGCACAGAAAGACTAATGTGAGCCTCACCCTAGCGCATTTAACCAAGTCCATTAGTAATACGTTCAATGTGAAATTTATTATTGTTTTTTTACAGAATTTCGCGTTTACAACAGGCGACCTCACGCGTGGAAAATATATGCCAATTGAGATCGCAAATTTCCTGCCGGGAAGAGTACCCCGGTGTAATATTGTTTCAGCTCCACATTAAAACGGAATACCACTACATCATAAATCATAACTAGATCACCGTAACAACGTAACTAGTAAACTAGGACATTGCGAAATAACCTTTTCGTCCCGAGCGCGATAAAGAACATGTAGAAAATGTGTTTAAAAAAACACAAAAAGTCAAATCCGAAAGCAAAGATTCTATCCAATTTTTTGAGCTAGATAGGCCAATATTGTTTATGAAAGAATGTTTGCAGTAGTCCGACACACCGCGATGGAATCTGGCTTAAAACTGCCTTAACCTAATAATCTTAGGGCAGTCAATTATAAGCGAGTAACCAGTAACATTTAGCTTATGCTTAAGAAAAGATAAAACTTATCATACTTATTATTTGGGTTCTAATAAAGGCGGCCCAATGAAACTTAGCTCAAAACAAATCCTAAAAAAAAATTGGCATAGGGTAGTCGAAATCATTACAATAAAACTCGGCAATTAAATCTAATAAATTTATATTGATGTAAGTAATTCTAAAAGAAATAGGCTTAGACATGCAAATTTACCACAACAAACATTGGTATACGATAAGAAAGACTCTTGTAAACATTACGACTGCATTCTAATCTATAACAGTAAAATATGGGTTGAGATATGAAATAGTTCAAACCCAAAAATATAAAACTCACCAAAATTATTAGACGTTATAAGGTACAGCCTTAAAAATATATACTTTACCACTCAAATCTAGCATAGCTAAACCTAAATAACTAAAAATTACTTAACCAGAATTTGAATTCGAATAAAAAAATTAAATACATACTCAATTCAGATATAATTGATATCCCAACAGAGACAGAGAAACTCTGGAAACGAATGTGGGCTATCTAGGCGCTTACAGGGCTTTCGGGAGAGGCTGATGAAAAGCTCCAACCTCATCATCAAACAGCTTGTGCAACACAGATGGGAATTGGACATGTGGCAGCATTGGAGTGTAATGTTGTGTGTCCAAACACCTTAATTTAAAATTACAACTCTTAGTTTTAGCTTTATTATTTTTTATTGTGATTAATGATTGTATTCTACCTATGCTATGGCTAACTAAGTATTGCACTAACTGCTTAGTTATGCTGGGAATAAACACGTTTATTATTATTATTATATTATTATTATTATGACCTCATGCCCAGCCCAGCATGGGTACAATCCAGTAATTTGTCTACAAGTATTTGTATACGTTCAAAAGGTTGTTAAACATACTTAATTGACTTCTTGCAAGCTAAAATTCAGTGACACAATCCTTGAAAATATTTTTAAATGTCTAACTATTTATTGACTTCATAATTCTGGATATAACACCTTCCTAGTGAGTAATTAAAAAAATGTCTAGAGATTTTCACATCCAAATGACAGCCATGACAGGTCATAAGCCCTGTTTACGCCTATTCTACTATTCATTCGTTTCCATTTATTCTCTGGTCTTGTTGAGATATCAAGAAATAATTAGTATTATTATTTAGCATATATTTTTTTATATTCCAGAACGTTTTCTAATCGAAAACCGCGATGCTTCGAGGATTGTACACAGACGAGATGGATTTATATTTTTTATCAAGAAGATTTCTGGAAGGCGGCGGAAGGGGACGGCGCAGGATCGGGAGAAGCGGAGGCGGACAAGGGGGGCTATATCCATGTCGATAAAATCTTTTACTCGTTATTATTATCATTCATTCGTTCCACATCTGACATAACCATATACACTAAATTTATTTTGACAGGTTTCATCTGAGAAAAAAAAAACTTTTGAATCTACATAATAATTTGGAGTCGGCTAACCATAAAACGGTCTTTTAAATTAGAAGCTAAGTTATTCATTTAATGCCCACCTAGATGAGATGAATTTCGCAATTTTTTTCTGCCAAAATAAATATCTCAATATCATGTATTTAGTAAATAATACTATCCTCAAAGAAACTAATTCTTAATACGCGTTTTAATGCCAACTCATTCCATACGAAGGAGAGCTCAACAAACATGTGAGTGTGAGACCGTCGCATGTGGTTCAGCCTCAGATCCAAAATGTTTTGCGACACCTGTCTGCCAAATACGCTCCTGCAACTGTTATATCTGCGGTTCATACCAGTCGTGCCATGGAGCGTGCCAACGTTGCACCGTTGAGATAATTTATCACGAAGAGTTCAGATCTAAACCTTAGTTGAGAGTCAGAGATAAGATATTTTCCATGAGAATTGTCTTGATTTACATATTTTATGACATCGAATACTGGTGGCAATCTCGTACTGAATTATTTCAATTATTAAATACGGATAAAAGTCTAGAAAACATGTGGTACAAGATCACATTTATTTAATTTGACTCAGGCTACATGCTCTCCAATGAACCCTGATACGGCATCTTCATATGAGAAGGGGACGAATGTATGGGAAATAGATAATTATCGAATTGCAAAAATAAAGTGATTTACATGCTAAATGGATAACGTCGGATGTGTATTAGAGACGAATCTTTAGAACCCCAAATATTTTATTAAATACAAAAGCGTTACATAACAAACATTCAATTTAAGCAAATATAAAATACACAGAAGTACTTTTACGACACCGACAGTGGTATTTTATAACCAAACACAACAAGGGCCCAAAGTCCCTTCCCTGCTTGACTCCTGTATAAACTAAGGAGACAATCGAATGGTTTCACAAGAATTGCATATCTGTTTAAATATTTATGGAAATCTACGTGTTTAATAGCTCTCCGCTAGAATGCTTTCACTCCCAGTACTTAATTGGTTTTTTAAGACATCGACGCCTCCTACGTATAATGTCGTAATCCACAAAATGCGATTTTACAGGAGGAGCAATTGAAAATATTTTTGTTCATATGCATTGGTTGTAGATACGACAAATTACGCCCCAAAAAAGGCTTTATTAGTGGCAAAATATTTTTTTTGTTTTGGTAGAATTAAAGATATAGTTAAATTCAGACGGAATCCACCAAAAACTAAAAATCGACGATTTGTGGGTTACGATATTATACGTAGGAGGCGTCGACATGCAGTTTTTGTAAAAAAAAAGGGTGTGGTTACATAATAGCACAGAAAGACTAATGTGAGCCTCACCCTAGCGCATTTAACCAAGTCCATTAGTAATACGTTCAATGTGAAATTTATTATTGTTTTTTTACAGAATTTCGCGTTTACAACAGGCGACCTCACGCGTGGAAAATATATGCCAATTGAGATCGCAAATTTCCTGCCGGGAAGAGTACCCCGGTGTAATATTGTTTCAGCTCCACATTAAAACGGAATACCACTACATCATAAATCATAACTAGATCACCGTAACAACGTAACTAGTAAACTAGGACATTGCGAAATAACCTTTTCGTCCCGAGCGCGATAAAGAACATGTAGAAAATGTGTTTAAAAAACACAAAAAGTCAAATCCGAAAGCAAAGATTCTATCCAATTTTTTGAGCTAGATAGGCCAATATTGTTTATGAAAGAATGTTTGCAGTAGTCCGACACACCGCGATGGAATCTGGCTTAAAACTGCCTTAACCTAATAATCTTAGGGCAGTCAATTATAAGCGAGTAACCAGTAACATTTAGCTTATGCTTAAGAAAAGATAAAACTTATCATACTTATTATTTGGGTTCTAATAAAGGCGGCCCAATGAAACTTAGCTCAAAACAAATCCTAAAAAAAAAATTGGCATAGGGTAGTCGAAATCATTACAATAAAAACTCGGCAATTAAATCTAATAAATTTATATTGATGTAAGTAATTCTAAAAGAAATAGGCTTAGACATGCAAATTTACCACAACAAACATTGGTATACGATAAGAAAGACTCTTGTAAACATTACGACTGCATTCTAATCTATAACAGTAAAATATGGGTTGAGATATGAAATAGTTCAACCCAAAAATATAAAACTCACCAAAATTATTAGACGTTATAAGGTACAGCCTTAAAAATATATACTTTACCACTCAAATCTAGCATAGCTAAACCTAAAATAACTAAAAATTACTTAACCAGAATTTGAATTCGAATAAAAAAATTAAATACATACTCAATTCAGATATAATTGATATCCCAACAGAGACAGAGAAACTCTGGAAACGAATGTGGGCTATCTAGGCGCTTACAGGGCTTTCGGGAGAGGCTGATGAAAAGCTCCAACCTCATCATCAAACAGCTTGTGCAACACAGATGGGAATTGGACATGTGGCAGCATTGGAGTGTAATGTTGTGTGTCCAAACACCTTAATTTAAAATTACAACTCTTAGTTTTAGCTTTATTATTTTTTATTGTGATTAATGATTGTATTCTACCTATGCTATGGCTAACTAAGTATTGCACTAACTGCTTAGTTATGCTGGAATAAACACGTTTTATTATTATTATTATATTATTATTATTATGACCTCATGCCCAGCCCAGCATGGGTACAATCCAGTAATTTGTCTACAAGTATTTGTATACGTTCAAAAGGTTGTTAAACATACTTAATTGACTTCTTGCAAGCTAAAATTCAGTGACACAATCCTTGAAAATATTTTTAAATGTCTAACTATTTATTGACTTCATAATTCTGGATATAACACCTTCCTAGTGAGTAATTAAAAAAATGTCTAGAGATTTTCACATCCAAATGACAATCCTTTAAGCCAAAATTAAAAGCCAGCTGAAATTAGGTGATTCAAGGGGTTATCAGTTGACTACCACTACTTTTCACGAGCACCCATAGAAGTTTGCGGCTACAGGTATAAACACATTAAATACGTGTCTGTGTAACGGGGTTCTCCCTAACTACGGGCTGTGGGTGTAAATAGTAAAGGCTGGGGTGAAAATACCGAGGGTGGGGGTAGGGGGTCGGTTGCATCGAACGGCCCGGGAAATGCAAGGGAATAAATAGTTCAAAGTTCAAGCGCCCAGCGGCAGGATGTTACTAAATATAGAATACCACCCTTGGCATCCTCGGCGAACGAGAGATATTGATTTGTTCCTAAGTACGTATTTAAACTGAATTTTGCACTTTAGTGGAATGCTCCATCCAAGGACGTGATGGTAGAAAATTTTAGCCTTGCACAAAATAGAATGGACACATTCCACCCCAGAATAAAAGAGCACACCTCGACAAAATTGTTATTTGAATAAAGAAGTTTTTATATTTTTCACAGTTTATTCCAAATTTTTCAAGGAAATTAAGGAAACGTACCATATTGTGTCTATTTCTAGAAAAAAAATTGGAAATTTTAAATTACGCAATTATTGCTGCTGAAATTTAAAGCTTCCTAAGTCTCAAAAATATATTGTTTAATTATTTATCTATTGTGGTGGAGCTATTTCGTTTTGATCAATTTATTTGTTTACAGAATTTACAAAATAAATATGCAAGATAATATTTAAATACATGCAATACACAAAAAAACACATACTTGTAAAATAAACAAAAATTACAATAAATAAATCATTATGAGTACGCCACGAAATTATTTATTATTACCGAAGGACTATTGAAAATTTATATTTATCATTATTCATTATTCATTATACTATATCCGCTCCCTATGTGGAGCATATGGAATCCACAAACTGCCTCCAGGCCAAGCGATCGGCCACCAGCTCCCGTGCAGCAGACTTCTGAGTTTTGAGAATAGGTGTCTTAGAAGAATTTTAGGTGTGCGGTGGTTTGACTTTGTAAGGAACACAGAGGTGAGGCAACGGACACAGCAACCCTTGGTATCTACTGTCATCCGGCGATGGCGTTTCGGCTGGCTAGGCTATATACTATGTATGCCTCCCGAGAGCCTTAACCATGCTTGCCTATTTTACAAGGCATCAGGTTCTCGGCAACCCGGTCGTCCACTGTTGACAATTCGTCGGCAGTTTGCGTCAGAGCTGCGGGACGCGGACTTGACTTGGGAGGATTTATATTTAAGTTCAAATAAAAAAGGTACTACTCCTATTATTTCCGAGGTGTAAACCATAACTTGAAAAAAACAATTAGGTATTTCACCTTTGATTTAAGTATTGTAAACATTAGTGTTCATAATCTACCCCGACTTACGATTTCCAAGGTGCGATTATTACCACTCGGAAAAACAAAGCTACTACTAATTTCACGATTGATTTAAGTACGAGTATTGTAAATATTAGCGTTCATAATCTACCCCTAAGTGTAATCGTCCGACACGGCAGGGGTGGCACAAGCCACTAGTTCAACAAGAGGAAATGGCACTTAATTGATACTAGGGGTGTAATTTCCTTCGGCTGACAATGGGGGGTCAAGTGAGGGGTAAGCGAATGTGCAGCCCTGCCACTCCTAGCACTTCATAAAGATGGGAAAATGTTTACTGACAAATAAGTAGGTGGTAATATTATACCAACCCTGACGGAAAATGTGAACGAATTATGTGATTAATTTTTAATAGGAAGAGGGGACAATTACACGGTAATACATTCTTAAGAATTATTATCATCTTGCCTTTATATGTATTATACATAATAGACTATCAAGATACGCTACACTTGGTGTACCAATTAAGTGCCCTATGCACCATTGGGTACGGATAAGAGAAAGAAGTATCAGTCCAAGGTATCACATATTCAATATTTAGTATGAATAAATGAAATTTATGTTAGATATTATTGATATCCCAACACGAGACGGAGAAACTCTGGAAACGAATGTGGATTATCTAGGCGTTTACAGGGCTTATGACCTGTCATTGGCTGGGTTAAGTGGCCACTTGATGTAATACAACATTCCCCATTCCGCCTATCATCTGATAACCATATATGACAAATTTTAGAAAGTAGTATATATTGAACTCGCGTTCGTCATATTACAAGTGAATTTCTCACTGGTGACATTTGTTGAGAAGATTGTTGAGCATTTTTGGCAATCAATCTTTATTGGTGTAGGTAAGGCTCATCCGAACTTAATTACTTACTAGAAGACGCCTGAAGATGTCTCTCCAATTTTCATTTGCTTTATATTTTAACCAGTAAACATTTTGAATGTGTACAAGTATTTGTACACATTCAAAATGTTGTTAGAAATTTATGTTAATTATATTCCAAATTAACCTCCTCGGGAATCAAACCCGCGACCTCATGCATGATACTACCACTACACCATAAGACGGACTCTCTTTTACTACTACTACTAATGGTTTCCCTTATCCGTACGTAATGGTGCATGGGGCACTACCTCGAAACACCGTGTGCAGCATATTTTGATCATTTTTATTACATGAAGGCAAGATGATTAGTCATACGCTTCAGAGCCTCTCTTTTACATTGACACCATACCGAATTTTTATATTTCGTCATCATTACATTATCATGGGTAAAAGAGGGGGCGGTTTTTTCGGGGCTTCTTGCACCCTGGCGGCAATTTGATTACAAGGGCGGGAAAACGGTTCCCGCAACGGAATTGGCGGGAAACACAATTACACCACCACATGCAAACGGAAATAAAATGGCAGACATCTTGTATCCGATACGGTATTGATACATTTTATATACATATAAGCAGAGCTCATAAAAAAATACAATATTGATTTTATTATTTATATTATATCATATTTAATACTACTACTTTCCCTTATCCGTACCCAATGGAGCATAGGACACTGCATTGGTACACCAAGTGCAGTGTATCTTGATCATTTTATTACGTGAAGGCAAGATGATCAGTCTTACGCTTCAGTACCAGTCCAAGGTATCACACATGAAGTATTAATATAAAAATATCATGTAAATAAATATTTCATGTGGACCCCCTACGGGAATCGAACCCATAACCTCAGGCACGGTAGCCAAATGCGCTTCCACTATGCTACGAGGCGGACATGATCATATTTATCCAACTCGTAACATTCTGGTAGCGCATTTGCTACCGTGCATGAGGCCGCGGGTTCGATTCAAGTAGGGGGTCAAAATGTTTTTTTTCTTCTTAATATTAACATTTCATGTGTGATACCTTGGACTAGTACTGCAGCGTAAGACTGATCATCCAATCCAACCTTCATGTAATTTTTTATTATTTTATTATTTAACCACCTCAACAGGCCAGGAGGCACAATTACAGAGGGGAACAATGTCACAAACACCCAGGCTTGAGAAAAATAACTTTTAATTTTTGTGTTCTCACCGGGAATCGAACCCGGAACCTCCGTATCGTGAGTCCAGCGTCTTAGCCATTACGCTACGGCGGCCGCATTACGTAATAAAATGATCAAGATACACTGCATTTAGTGTACCAACGCAGTGCCCTATGCACCATTGGGTGCGGATACGGGAAATTAGTAGAAATAGCAAGTACTTAAGGGTGGTCGAAACAAAAGTTTTGAACATGTTAATTTTTTCATTTTTGTAGCTTAAAATTCACTTTTAAAAAAATGTTACATGTCACCTTCCTACATCGACAAACAAAATAGAATCCACTTAAGGCGAAACAACTATAAAATAAATGATTTTATAAGGCTTTTGTAGGTAGGTATAGTAGGTATTAATTTTTTCTTTATGAAAATTACTCTGATAATATATTTGCCATTTAACCTTTAGACACCCGAATAACCTTTTGAACAAAACTATGATGTACCGTTTTCTGTATATCTACCGTTAAAGCCAGGGTTAGAAATTTAGGTGTTTTCAAAATTGTATTCCGGATTTATTGGCCGCCACAAAACCTTTAAACAAATATCACATACTTATCCTTCAGACTGATTTTAGGGACAGATTTTTGAAAATATGAACGAATCCCACGAGAAAAAAATAACGGGAAGCCCTCTTTTTGGCATTTCTTTCAATTATCAGGATAAAAAAAGGTGGCAGCAACATTAAAAAATCAGTAATTAAAGATCATATCAAATATTAAGTAATTGGCGTGCCAGTTTTTACTTTATTATCTTACTTTTCTTTTCAAAAAAAATAAAACCCCATTTTGCGGTCACATTATTAAGTGAGTATCGCTATCTTGGTCTCGTGTTAGGTATATCTAGTATAGAATAAAACACGATATTTTTCTAGATTTGGAATTTATTTTTGAGGACAGTAAAAAATATTATAAACTCTGATCTTTGGAAACATTTAGATATTCTGTAAATGCGAGGGCGCAGATACAAAAGGTCAGAGGGCAACATAATAACATTTTTATAAATGTGGAGGTAAAGTGAATATTATCTTTGTTCAAGAGAAAGTGGTGGGACGATGGCAAAAGGTCAGGTCAGCAACAGGTCGCGTCCCACAAGTTGCTATGTGAAAATCACTCTTTTATTAATTTATTAATAATCCAACGTAAAGTTAAGACTGTAACTTAAATTATTATTTTGTGAATTTAACCCTTTATTTGCGTAATTAAGTAATACTCAGTTAAACTATTTGAATTTTTTTCCCAATGTGTGTGTATATTGGTAACAAAGACGAATTTAATTTATTTATACTAGGGAGATTCATTCGGTTACATCGGGATTTAAAATCCCGTCAGGTTTTATGTAACTAAATTTTATATACATACGCATTTAAAATGTGAATAATTTTAGGCAATTATTATCTTTAGATTTACTACAAATACAAAATAAGTTAGTTTCTTTTTTGAAAATAACGAACGTAAAACTACACCTTCAGTGAGCCGTCAAAATACACAGTTACTTCAGCCGAAATGTCTTTTATGGTTTAACCATATACGCTACCTATGTGGAGCATATGGATTCCACAAACTGCCTCCAGACCAAGCGATCAATGTCTTTATTATGTGTATAAATAAAACTGGTATACCCCGTGGAAGTGCTGCTATCTTTTGAGGTAGTACAACATTGTACTGTCCAGTACTGTTAACGGTAAGGTTTTATATTTTAAAATGACTTAAATAGGGTTTTTAGGTAGGTATCGAAAAGTTCCGTCAGTAAAAAAAGGAGCACTGAGGGATCGATCTCACAACTACCCGTGACTGCTATAGAGTCCTTGGGGACTCTCTGTCAGTCACGCTAGTTTATGCAAGACTTTAAATTTTGTTGTTGCAAATGCATAAGCAAATTGCAGGGCTAAAGTTTCCAAGTGAAGTTAAGTCAAGAGGGTGGCAAAATCGATCAAGTCAAAAGGAAATCACGATGCCGCCACCCTTACCATTCCTTCTGTGTCTCCGTATTATACATTTCTTTATTAAAAAAGTACATAAATATTAAAAAAACACGAATACAATTAATGAGATCAACAAAATGTGCCGTATAAGCTTAAAATAATACAAAAGAATAGAAAGAAAAAGTGTAATAAATTGGGGCCCGCGGCTGTTTTAGAGTCCTGCGCTTCGATTCTGTGTGTGATTCGAAGTGTTTTTAAAGTACTGCGCATTCGATTTTGTACTGAATTTTCGTATGCGCAGAAGTGTCTAAAAACCTTAGAGAATCGCACCGCTGGTGAACTCTCTATCGGCTACGCTATTTTAAACGATGTAACATACTTTAAATTTGCAAATGCAAAAGCAAATTGCAGTCCAAAAGATTTTAAAGTGAAGTTAAATCAGTGAGCAGGAGCATCGATCAACACAAAAGAGAGTCACGATGCCACCGCTCATAACTCCCCTCAGTAAATAACGACTACATCATCATCCTCATCATACCATGATCCGCTCCCTATGTGGAGCATATGGATTCCACAAACTGCCTCTAGCTTCCGCAGTTCCCGCGCACACTCTGATTTAGTGCAGTAAAGCATTCATTGTGCGATATGTGGAGCGGACCCAACCTTGAAGTGGGTACTGCGAGAAGTATTATTAGAACAATTACACGTCCGGACGCGTCTTTTAAATTCTTCCCTGGAGCGTGACGTCACAGTATACCTTACAACATGTTCTACACTCACGTCATTGTTTACAATATTTCCAACCGAGTAATCGGAAAACACGTATGTGAATGAGTTTTATAACCAATTAATGAATGGAATGTAAGACCGCCAATTATTTTTACCCTCAAACTTGGTATTTGAAGAATCTGGTGTAGGGTTGTGCAGGGAACAGCGACCCAATCGGGTTAAGTGACTTAAGAAAAAAAATGAGGTAAAGTGACTCGGAAAAATTATTCAAAATTCGAGCAAATGATTTTGGTTAGGGCTGAGTCATGGTCGTCAGTTGGAACATGAGTATGTTCCAAGCGTACAATTTTTATAAAAAATATATGAAAATTCTTAATCTTGCAAGGAGTCTAAGATAAGTTCAGAATATAGAGTTCTCCGAATAAAACTCAAATTTTATCGATAAAAAATATTCTGGACACAGCTTAGATTAATTTTACGACCGTGACTTTTAAAAATCCACAATTTCGCACAATTTTGCACAATTTCGACACAAATGTATGCATCAAAACACGAGTTATCTCATTCTTACCGCTAGCAAACCAGCACAAACAGTCTTATCCTTCTCCTCCTGTCGTCTCTGCTGCTCCTCGGCTTCCCCAGGGTCTTCGTGGCGAGTCTCGGGGCAAGGCGAACTCAGCCTCAGGCGGAGCCCGTCACGCGCCCCACCTGACCTCATCAGGGATGTGGCTCAGATAATGTCCATCATTGGCCTAACAAACTCGCGAAAGAGACGTCACTGATTGGGGAATAACGAAAAATGTGCCATCACTGATTGGGGAATAACCGAAAATGTGCCATCACTGGTTTTGTATAAACTGGTATAGCACCATTACTGATACGAGAACAACCTAAAGTATGCCATAATTGGTTGTGGACAAACCGAAAATGCACAGTTACATAAATCAATACTCTATCATCACTGATAGGGGGGAAAAAACAAAAATGTTCTATGATTGGGAAATAACAGAAAATGTGCCAAATTTTTGGAAAATAACTGAAAACGTGCCATTCCTGATTGTGAAAATAACGATAATGTACCATCATTGACTAGGAAATAACCGAAAATGTGTCTTTACTAGTTTTATGTATCATTACTAGTTTAATGTATCATTACTAGTCCCACCACGATCTGGGATAGTTTGATATTGATATGATTTGAAAGTTTCATATTTTCTGTAAACGCGAAAACGGAAAACAAAAACTGTTTATCAATCAGTCAATTAATAAGCGAAGTACGATTATTTAAAATTTTGACGTTAGCGTGGTAAGCTGACGATGATCTGAAGATTTTTTCATACTCGAACAAAAAATTAATTAAAATCTGGTAAAAATAAGGATTGCAGTAAAATTTTCGACAAATTACTTTTTAGTAGCCCGACAAATTCGCAGTGCTCTAAATAATAATAATCAGCCTTCTAATAATATCGTTCGGTGTCCTGATAAGAGTATCGGAACACCCGAATGATTTATTAGGTAATTAGAATAAATCCTTTAAATTGTTGGTAATTCTTATAAAACATGAATAATTATTTATGATTTATTAAAAATTTCTATTAACTTATCGTGTGCGAAAAGGTCGTTTTTTTCTGTGTTATAAGTTAGGGATTTATCTCTTATCAGCATCACAGCTGAAAATTAATATTTCTAAGTCAACAGAGTATAGTGAAATTCTTCAATAGCTGAAAGCAACACGCGGGCAATAAAGCTTCGTAAGCACTAAACGATTCAAGGTTTGTTTACGTATTTATCCGTTGAATTTCAATAGAGGATGCAAAACAGTATCATCGGATACAGGATATACTCATAAAGAAAGGAAAATGGAGAAAATAATACATATTTTCAATGTCGTCACATAGAAAGCAAAACGCAAAAAATTGAAATGCAGGAGTTAAATGAATTTAACAATTTTTCACCAATTCGGACATTCGATTTCAACTAAACCATGAGAAAAAAAACTCACTTTTCTTAAACGTGATAGAAACAAGAAAAATCTCAATATTGTATTTTTAATGTACGGTTTCAAGTGTCATATTAACTAACTAACCATCACGCCATTTCTCCGTAGGGGTAGGCAGAGAGGATAGAACGCCATACCACTCTGTCCTGGACATACTTTCCTTTGCTTCCTCTACATTCATACATCTTCTCATGCACATACGCCGAATATTCCGACTTTTCATCATGTCCACTTTCAAGTACTTGTCGTACTTGGTCATGCCATGTCTTTCTCTCGGCTTCCTCGGCTTCTACATCCAGGCACACTTGCATTTAAACTTCTTTAAGCCGTTCTTTCATCACTCATTCGCTCCACATGACCATCGTAAAAGCCCTTTCTTAATTTTGTCGATAGTGCTTATCTCAGCCTTGCACTCTGCTCTAATTTCGACATTTGTACACCTATCATTATATTAATTTATTCATTAATTTAAACCATCTCAACAAGCAAGTTCTGATGCACGAGGAATTTAACGAGAATAGAATTTTTAGTTTTTTACAAATTACGCTATTTTTTAACTATCTAAGCTACGATTTTTTTTTTAAATAGTGCTTGATTAAAAACGTTTCTGTCGAAGTCACGGATTTCCCTTCAAGAGTTGCCGCTGAATGCGTTTGAATAAAAAATGCATAAAAAGGAGTATCTTCCCTTTTATTGTTTGAATGTGAGTTTCTCACTAAGTATTTGTTATTTATTTCAAAAATCTCTTTTTATTTTCGTCTTCACCGGGAATAGGACCCAAAACCTTCGAGTTCTAGCGTCTTAGCCATTACACCACGGAGTTTCTGTAATTTTTAGAATTGGTGATTGGAATTAATTTGGGCAAAAGGTTCAAAAATGATCATGTTTTCTGTAGTAATTTTAATTTGTTCGCATCAGAAGTGTGTTATTTTTTCAATAATCTACATTCTCAGGGCGCGTAAACAGGTCACTATTGGACATAATAAGTTAATCCACACTGGATGAACTTGGCTAGCGATAATCGCACTAACTCAAGCTTTTACAAACACTCTCGGTATTACTTTAAATTATTATATGAAATGGGCCGCGGTCCAAGGATTAGGCATAGCAAATACAGCGAAATTTTCGTTTTTCTCTTGGCATGTCGTTTATCAGAAGATTCCGACTATTTCCGTTCACCCTCTTGATATCCAGCAGAATTGAAATTTGTTGCTATGAATTTTGGAGCTGAGACTGATAGAACAGAAATCCAGAAAATAACCGCAAAGATAGCATTGTTATCGATTTTCTAAGAACACAAACACTATTCTGATGATTTAAAAAAGTACATTTCTTATCTGCAGAAAAATGCCACGCTATTGTAATATTACTACTACTTTCCCTTATCCGCACCCAATGGTGCATAGGGCACTGCATTGGTACACCAAGTGCAGTTTATCTTGATCATTTTATTACATGAAGGTAAGATGATTTAGTCTTACGCTTCGGTACCAGTCCAAGGTATCACAGACATACAGAACATAAAATTATGTTTTACTGATCTAGCTATATATTTATTGGAAAAAAATATTTTGCCATTTTAAGGCGAATCAGGTGCATAATAACAACTGAGAGCTTTTAGAGATCCCTAAAATCATTTATTTTTAAAACGTGTTAAATAAGTACCCACTTTTTTATCTTTTTTAAAATTTGATTTATATTTTTTATTGACATAACTTGGTGGAATTCTGTGATTAAATTATTAATATATAACCAGTCTGAAGATGCCCGTTACAGGGTGAAAGCGCTAACTGGTCAAAATAAATTAAAGTGGAAGTGTACCAAGTATTTTTTTATTTAATTTTAATTTGTTATATATATATATTAATAATTTTATCAAAATTGTTACATATTTATAGTCAATTATATTATAACATAAGGTAAGATACATATTTCATAAACAACGCAACTATCTATCTAATAGAGGAGAAATTTTTGTTTAAGGAAGTCCGTTTTACATTTTTTTCGTCGGCAATAATGTGATACGTATATTATAATAGGATTGATATTCTAGTATTTCATAAAAGTTCTATTCATTTTGAAATTAATCCAGTTTGAACTTTCTATGGTTGGTTTCTGCATACCTGCATTTAATATTGAAGGTAATAAAATCATTTGCAGCGTGTAGATTTCACAAGTGTGGAAACTTTAAGTTGCATTTCATCCTAACATTAAACTTAACAGGAATACTTGCGCGGCCTTACTATTGCCAAACGGCGTAATTCTATTAACATCGGGAAGGTTGTATTGTGTTTTTAGTGTTTAGACACAATAACACTATAATCATTAATAACAACAAAAAAAGGTCGACTTTCAACAAATTTTGGTAAAAATATCAAATACTATTGAACTTTAGATACAATTTCCTAAACACAATAACGAATATGGAAAACGGACCCTTCATCATGCAGTGCCTTGTATTTTTAATATGCTACCTAAGAATTTCTTAGATTGTGTCAAAATTAAAGATAAGGTTAATATTTTAAAGGAAAGGCTGACAGAGGAGAGGTTTTTATAAATTCAGGCTGATTAATTATTGATTTGGGCTTAATTGTTAAATATCTATAAGAAAAAAGAAGAAAGAATGTATGCACGTGCATATATGTATGTATGTGTATATTATAATATATATGTATATATATATTTTTTCTAATTTGTTCATTTTTTGTTTTTATTGTTTGGTTTTGTTTTATTTTTATTTTTATATACTGTAGAACCTTATGACAAAACTTGTGTTAGTTTTATAGGACTACTGTAAAATTATTTCTTATAATAAATTTTTTTTAAAATTTAAAAAAATCATACAGCGATACGTTCTGCTCCAGAGAAGAAACAGTATTGTATAATAAAAATAATTTTATTTTGTCAAAATTGTTTATATTTTACTTAGATTCTATGTGTGTACTGTTGCATTTTATTTTATTATTTGCTTTATGACTTTATTTAAATACAAACAAATCGTTAGTGTCGTATTAGGTATTTATTGAATATCGATATTATTGTTTTAAATTCTTTAAAAAATCCCAATAAAAAACCCTGTCAGATCAAGGTTCCCGCAGTTAATTTTCTCCATCGTAACACTTCTATGATAGATACTAAAATTTATTTACCGACAGTTTGCTGAATAAACTAAGTATAAAGGTTTAACGACAAAGTCATTTCGCGCGCAGTTAACTTACAAAATCCTGCTTAGTTTACAAGAAGAAAAACAACACCTTTACGAAAAAAGACAAACTAATTCCAATATAACAAATACGTATCCATGTCTCACATCCGCCCTTTTAGCGCGTTGACATCGGAAAACTTTTGCACATCTGCCGAGTGATGTGGGAAGTAATTTATGAACTGTGGGTAAAAAGGGGCGTCGGATAGTGATGGTAGAGTTTGAGAGCACACTTAGAAAATGACCAATTTGTCTAAGTGTCCGCTACTTGTGAGGTACTTGAGGTCGTGAAGGCCGTATTGGTAGTCGTAGTCTCTTGGCGGGAAAACGCTCCGCGCCATGTTGACTATTTTTCTTGTGCTTGACTTTATGGTGCGATTAAATAGTAGCCGCTATAATTGAGAGTAAAGAAGATATTTAATCATTGTTGAACGTAATCAATGCTAAAACACGTGAAATTGTGTCAAAATTAATTTCTGGAAAATTTCTCCGTTGTAGATATTTTCAGTAATATTTACAATCAAGAGCATGTCTTTAAACAGCTATGAACAAGAATTCACTAGAAGGGGCGTTACCATACAAATTTTCTAAAAATATATTAAATATTCCTAGAGTTAATTTTATAACACCACTTATTATTAAATTCCACCATGTAAAGACTCCAACACTTAGGCCAATACACGAAACGTGTGACGTAGATGTCAAGTGATGGCGTAGATGCCTATTGATGACGTAGTTAGTGACGTAGTGGGTAACTAGACACCTAAACACGGTAGTATTTTTCAAGTATGAAATGTCACTTCTGTGAAATTATTTTTCGAAGCTGAACATGCATTTTTCAATGAGTAGGTACTTTAAATTAAACGTCATTTTCAGTAGCTTTATCACCCTCGCATGATATTAAAAAAAATTAAAAAAATAGTTATGTAAATCAAATCTGTAGTTTATTCAATTAAGCTTATTTTTTAAAAACACACATTCTTGTTGCATTTTGAGCAATTAGACCTGTTTAACCCTAAAACAAAATTTTAACTGGAAGCGAAAACCGTTTGGACACCGAGATGCGAATTCCTAAATAACAATACAAAAACATCCATTTCATTAAGAGAAAAGAAGGAAGCGTTAAGATAACAAATAGTAAATTGCTGAAATTCTTCTGCTCTTACATACCAGAAGAATATTATTGTGAGTTATTCGGTCATCTGGTAGCAGATACAGTAGCCATTCTCTCTTACTATTGGCAATGAATAATAGCTAAGTAGAAACGTCTGGTCAGGATGGGCTATAGAAAGTGGCGCCCAGCGGGCGTCTGGTGAACCGCTCTAAAGGTACTCTTAAGGAACGGGTCCAGATGGTAACGTTATTTAATAGCATTGGGTAAAGCAACTATTATCTTGGCTTGACTATAATTTACTGAGGAATTTTTTTTTTGTTTTATTTAGGCCCGGTTGCATCGAAAAAGGTTATGTTAAAGTTAAGGTCAAATTCAAATAATCGTTCCTTAATGTTAAAGTTAAGGTTAAATTCAAATAATCGTTCCATAATGTTAAAGTTAAGGTTAAATTCAAATAATCGTTCCTTAATGTTAAAGTTAAGGTTAAATTCAAATAATCGTTCCTTAATGTTAAAGTTAAGGTTAAATTCAAATAATCGTTCCATAATGTTAAAGTTAAGGTTAAATTCAAATAATCGTTCCTTAATGTAAAGTTAAGGTTTAATTAAAATAAACGTTCTTTAATGTTAAAGTTAAGGTTAAATTCAAATAATAGTTCCTTTTATGCCAAAATTGGTTGCAACGAGAACTATTATTTGAATTCAACCTCAACTTTAAATTAACTTTTTCCGAAGCAACCTAAAGTGTGACCAAATCTCTGGAAATAAATACACGATTTTACGCATGACCGACGGATTCAATCATTATTGATATCCCAATAGACAGAAATGATAACTCTAAGAAATGAAAAAACTACAAAAACACATCGATTTGTTACACATATCACCGTGCATGATGTCGCGGGTTCGATTCCCGTATGGGGTCAACATGAAATATTTATTTACATGTGATTTTCGTATTAATATTAAAATATAGGACTGGTACTAAAGCGTAAGACTGATCATCTTACATTTTAGAAAATCAACTTCTAGAAAATGAGTGTGCCAGTTATTATTTATTTATCTTACTTCTCTGTAAGGAAAATAAAAACGACACTTTGCGGCCACATTTTGTACATAACTTAGTTCTATGTTATAAGTATAGGTCAAAACACGTTTTTTTTCAAGCTTTATTACGACTCTTATTGATATTATTCTTCCAAAATAAAAATAAAAAAACCTTTTGCAAGAGATTCATTTAAATCATTATTGAAGACAATAATTCGTTAGTGCTAGTATACAATAAATATATCACACAAGCCTTTTGTTATAATTTCGTCACAGTAGAAACTAATTTTATGGGTAGTACAAATTTTAATATACGGTTTTTATTTTCCGATATTATTTAATTATATTACACTATCTAATTATCGTGTATATCTAATAACAGGTAATTAATGAAAATAAAAAAACACCCTAAGGATGCACCAAAAATCATACTTTACCAACAAACACTTTAAAAATGGTTGCATAAAGGTTTTAAAGCTTTTATGTTAATATAAGATACCTTAAAAAAATTACGATTTAAATTATTACAAATCAAAATATTACAACATGTCTGTTATATCTTGGCGATGTTTTAATATAGTTTTCTAGGAACACATTGATTTTCTTGATAATCTACAGATACGTATTATACTCCTGCAATATTATGTAGTTCTGAAAACGATAGCCTTGATCCGTTGGTGGTGCGATACCATTGTATAAATTTTATTTTTAAAGCGCAAATGGAATAAATAGGTTCATCACTAAAAAAACATTTTTAAAATACACCTAATGTTTTAAATTGATTTATTTATAGAAAAACAAGCAGTTATAAATTACAATAAAAAAAAATAGAACGAGAAAACCAATTTAAGGTTTTCATAAATATTACAGATATCATCAATAAAAATATATAAATACACATAATAGTGAATTATATCCTAATAAAAATACGAATTAAAACAAAATGTGATTTCATTCTGAAAGCAAATGTCGCACATTACTATGGTTATTCTTAAATAAATCTTTAATAGCAATAAGTATGAATTTAGTGTATAATTTCAATGTTTATTAGTACTGCGCACTTTATTTTTTATTAACACTTCCCTTACGGAGCATAAAAAATTCCGCGAGCTCCGGTGATACGTAATTTGCACACATTATTACGACTCTTATTGATATTATTCTTCCAAAATAAAAAATAAAAAACCTTTTGCAAGAGATTCATTTAAATCATTATTGAAGACAATAATTCGTTAGTGCTAGTATACAATATATCACACAAGCCTTTTGTTATAATTTCGTCACAGTAGAAACTAATTTTATGGGTAGTAGTACAAATTTTAATATACGGTTTTTATTTTCCGATATTATTTAATTATATTACACTATCTAATTATCGTGTATATCTAATAACAGGTAATTAATGAAAATAAAAAAACACCCTAAGGATGCACCAAAAATCATACTTTACCAACAAACACTTTAAAAATGGTTGCATAAAGGTTTTAAAGCTTTTATGTTAATATAAGATACCTTAAAAAAATTACGATTTAAATTATTACAAATCAAAATATTACAACATGTCTGTTATATCTTGGCGATGTTTTAATATAGTTTTCTAGGAACACATTGATTTTCTTGATAATCTACAGATACGTATTATACTCCTGCAATATTATGTAGTTCTGAAAACGATAGCCTTGATCCGTTGGTGGTGCGATACCATTGTATAAATTTTATTTTTAAAGCGCAAATGGAATAAATAGGTTCATCACTAAAAAAACATTTTTAAAATACACCTAATGTTTTAAATTGATTTATTTATAGAAAAACAAGCAGTTATAAATTACAATAAAAAATAGAACGAGAAAACCAATTTAAGGTTTTCATAAATATTACAGATATCATCAATAAAAATATATAAATACACATAATAGTGAATTATATCCTAATAAAAATACGAATTAAAACAAAATGTGATTTCATTCTGAAAGCAAATGTCGCACATTACTATGGTTATTCTTAAATAAATCTTTAATAGCAATAAGTATGAATTTAGTGTATAATTTCAATGTTTATTAGTACTGCGCACTTTATTTTTTATTAACACTTCCCTTACGGAGCATAAAAAATTCCGCGAGCTCCGGTGATACGTAATTTGCACACCTTAAAAATGTGGTTTAAATTACATAAAGTAAGATTATTCCTAAATACTGCTTTTTTATTGACCATTGTTGAAGTTGAAATGTAACAATTTTTTTAATGTTAGCTCTGGAAATTATCTGAATTGGTGATTTTATCCCCGATTTTTCGACAAATTATTTATTTCTAACTAAGCATCACGCCATTTCCCCGTAGGGGTAGGCAGAGAGGATAGAACGCCATACCACTCTGTCCTGACATACTTCCTTTGCTTTCTCTACATTCATACATCTTCTCATGCACATACGCCGATTATTCCGACTTTTCACATGTTCACCTTCAAGTACTTGTCGTACTTGGTCATGCCATGTCTTTTTCGGCCTTCCTCGGCTTCTACATCCAGGCACACTTCCATTTAAACTTCTTTCAGCCGTTCTTTCATCACTCGTTCGCTCCACATGACTAAACCATCGTAAAAGCCCTTTCTTAATTTTGTCGATAATGCTTATTGCTCAGCCTTGCACTCTGCTCTAATTACGACATTTGTACTCCTATCATACAAAGTCTTACCACACATTCACCTGAGAGATCGCATTTCAACAGCATTCCGTCTACTTTCATCCTTTTTTTACCAACACCACGCTTCACTACCATACATAAGGGTTGGTACCAGAACTCCGTTGTGTACTGCCAATTTTGTTTCTTTCGATAAGTTCTTATTTGCCACTATCGATTTCAAGCCCGTACCTATTATATTTTAAATAGATTTTCTCATTATAAGAGTCGAATTGAAGTAAATACATATCATCATTAATAACGTCAAATTTCTTATTCTGAGTAGATTGTTAGAAAATAAGGGAAATATTTTTTCCGTAAATATTTTATGTTTGATATTTTGTGCTACATGCTACCTCTTTCATCAAAAAGGCTATGACAAGTATGTGAATCTAGGTCACTCAGTTTCCAGGCGACTAAATATGACACTGCCTGTGACCACCCCCTTTGATCGTCAAATCAACCGCATACCCTCTTCTAGCACTCTTTCACTACACCGACCCTGAATGGGTTTCAATAAATTTATCGACAAGTTGTTCGGGTGTTGTGTATTTCGATAGCCTCTTTAATTATGTGTGTGTCGTAGTTTTTTGGGGTAATATTTTAGGTTCAAAAGCGAAATAAACAATATATTTTCTCTTTGCCACTGAATGGTGCATAGGGCACTGTATTGGTACACCAAGTCCAGTGTATCTTGATTCAGGGAGATCAGTCATGCCCTTCAGAATCAGTCCAAGGTATCACATATGAAATATTTTTGTGTGGAAATCAATTTCACATTGACCCCCATTGGGAATCCAACCCGCGACCTCATGCATGGCAACCTAACACGCTACCGTTACACCATGAGGCGGTACGGCACATCGAAAAAGTGAAATACTATTCGAATGGTAGGTACAGCATATATCCATATTCCAGAATTTGAAATAATTCCACTTTCTGTCTCTGTTGAGATATCAATAATATCTAATTCCACTTCATCTCTGTGGAGATATAAAAATCAAATATTTATATGTGATTTTCATATTAAAATATTTTATATGTGATACCTTAGAGTGACACTGAAGCGTTAGGCTAGATCATCTTGCCGTCATGTATCCAAAATTATCAGATATTATAATTGGAGTATCAATTCAGTGCCCTATGCACCATAAAAAATCAAAAAGTAGTAGTAGACGCGTAATTTCTCAAGATATATTTTTCATGTGTCATTTCAAGAATACGATAACCAACGTATCTTCATAGCAGTTGTGCCGCGCGTATGACGGTAATCGGTAAAATATTTTTTTTTAATATCGATTACCGTCATATACGCATCACAATCCCATAGAATGATATATCTACATGTAGATACGTTAGTGATAACAGGGCAGATTTTATCGAATCGAGATAAAATTAACAGAGTCGTGGTCTAGTAAGTGGCTAAAGTAACGGACTCTGGATAAAAGAATCCCTAGATTTGAATCCTACTTCATCACAACTTGTTACCTACTTTCTGGCACAGTCATTTGCGACTATTTGAACATCATCACATCGAAATAAATATTTGAATATAAATATAAGAACGCCAATGTTTTTTTTTTTCATATAAAAAATAAAGAAATTATAAATATTTGGAGATGTTTAAATAATTTAAGTCTTTTTACGAACCGGCTCTCGTTGGATTGAATCGGTTATGTTTTCTGATTTAACATAATAATATCCGTAAATTTCACCGTATTTCGAAATATTTACTATAACAGAGTGAGAAATATTAATTTAGGTGCGAAGTGCGATTATTTCGCGTATTTAGAGAACCTTTAACATCTCCCAAATCATCGCCCCCATAAATAATTAAAATAAGCGAAAATCGGCGAATTCCGCGCGATTCGATGAAAAGCGAACAGATGCAATCCAAACGATTAAATCAAAAAGGTTTACTTAATGAGTCAGAAATGTTTATTATTGGGTAAAAACCGAGACGTAAACATTGAAAAATAGGAAGAATCCAAACTAAGCTATTTTCAGATGCATAGAAAATCAATCAGGAATGAGACATTATTTTATAGATATAAGTAACGAGTATTGATAAATTAATCAAACCCATACTTTTTACATTAATTCCCGCAACAATTTTTCATATCCAATACCACACCCGAAAATTCACAATTATTCAATTCGTTTTAAAATTCACTTTTGGATTCACATAAACGTCAAAAAACTGTCATGGCCGCGCGCCGGGAGATTTTCGCTGCTTTTTTTCGGGAAAGCTCCACGCCATAGATAAACTAGAGCTGTCAAAATACCGCGCGGTGGTCGAATTCCCGCGTCCCGGTGGACGTTCGGTAAGCTACTGAAAATGAAAACATGCGGACGGAGGTATTATTCGAGCACGCGCCTTATCCTGGCGGGAAACGCGCATGCTCCAGACAATTTCCCACACTTCTATGAAGCTTCGTATCACGGACACTTCGCGATAATTGTTCCGGATTTGAATTCCGTTGCATTTGCACAGCATCCGGCGCATTTGAAAATCGAACATTGACAGAAGTTGTTTTGGAGCGAAAACGCACAGGAAAGAATGACTAATAAGAACCTATAGAGAGCCTTAACCATGCTTGCCTATTTTACAAAGCATCAGGTTCTCGGCGTCCTAGACGTCCGCTGTTGGCAATCCGTCGGCAGTTTGCGTCAGAACTGCGGGACGAAGACCTGACCAGGGAGGATGCGTGGGAACTGGCGGCCGATCGCTTGGTTTGGAGGCAGTTTGTGGAATCCATATGCTGCACATAGGGAGCGGATATGGTATGATGATGATATAAACTATGAACGATTTGGTTTATATCAAACATTTAATGGATATAACATGATTTATAAGGTAGGTACAAGAATAAACTAAAAGATAAGAATTTTGAAAGGGGATGAACTGTCACTTTCGACCGCGGTTGCTTTCCCATACAATCGTAGTCCTAGATGTTTTTTCCATGGAATGCAGCACTAGAGCAATGATTTATCTACACTTTTTCGATATCGACATGAAGCGTGTTTGCATCGTCTTATTTTTCAATAATTTTAGAATTTTTAAATAGGATAGTACAAACACACTTCTGGTGCTAGATTTCAGGGAGGAAATAGAGGACTACGATTGTATAAACAAACGGTTGCAGATCAGATGACAGTGCATCCTAATAATTATCAATATTGTTTAAATTACACACTTTCAAATAGTTAATTCAAATGAAAGCTGGATATTCGTCTTATTATTTGCTGCGTTAATCAATCGTTTACACATTTCCCATAATGTCTTCCAATAATTTTGGAAGTTGTATACTTAATAGGTTCCTACTTATAATATTTTTATCTTACGTTCCGTTCGTTTTTTGGTGGGCAAGTTGGAAAAATTAGTCTCAGCATTTTTTGTCAATCGGGTGAAGCTAATAGCAACGTTCAGTGTATATTTAGGTAGAATCTTTTCCAGATGAAATTCAGTATTTTTTGTCAACAAAATTACAAAATATATTTTTTTTTTTTTTTGGAAGTGTTCTTTATTAAGAAAATAAACATAACATTAGAAAAACAAAAATAATGCCGTCCCGATAAACCGCAATTTTGCCGTTTGTCATCAAGAGCCATTAGCAAAAAATAAATTTATCATAGAAATATAACAAAATAATAAAAAAGTTTACAAAATATACATAAAAGAAATAGAGATAATGGATATGGTGAATCAATATATAATAAATTATGGTGTATCAATATAAAGAAGTTCTATCTTCCAACCAAACCCTTAGAATAGAAAAATTTTATTAACATATTATTACACGATTTAAATTCATAGGGCAACATATTAAACATTTTTGGAATTAAATATTCTAAAAGTTCTCTGCCCGTACTTATTTTTAGTTTTGGGCACAATTAATCCCTCCATGGATGTGAATCTAGTTGTATAAGTGTGATTTAATTTATTTTTATATGTGTTATCAAACATATTTTGACAAATGATTCTATTCTACAGTAATCCCTTCACAGGTAATACTTTTAAATATTTAAACATTGTTGGAACATTATGTCTTTGACTAAATATATTTGGTGGTACAATTAATTTGGCAAGGGCATTTTGAACGTTTTGAATATGTTTGTTGTTAGTTGCACATGTGTGCCCCCAAGCAGTGATGCCATATCTTATAATGTGTGAAATAAAAAAATAAAACTAGATTTTCTATTTAAAGGGAATTGGATTTATCGAAAGCTTTAAATCCGTCTTGAAGTCATTTGAAATAAACATTTTGCATAGTTTTTTGTGGAGGAAAATCGAGAATTTCTACAGCCTTGAATAGTTTAGTCGGGAAATTCGGCAATAATAGTTGACAGATATTTCTACTTAATAATAATCTGTGGCCCCGATATGTGAAACAGCTGTCACAAATTATTGTATAACAACACCACGTGCCAAATTACAAAATAAACACTTACGGTGACTTGACTATACGTTTAATGAAGTGAGAGAATAAAAATAACAAATTTTTTGTGGTTTTTTTACCCAAAAAACAGGTGTTCCAGGGGCAGTCTGTCAAAAGACACACTAAATAAGTATATTTTTTAATTACAATTTGACATCTCAGCAGAGACGGGAAGTTTGGAAGGGAATATGGATATCTAGGCGCTTACAGGGCTTAAGACCTGTCATCGGCTGGGTTAAGTGGCCACTTGATGTATTACAACATTCCCCATTTCACCTAGTATTTGATATCCATGTCTGCCAATATACAGTAAAATGGCGCGACGCTTCACATGTGAACACTCTCTGTCATCCATTGAGAAAATTGCTACCCGTAATGGGTGAAATCCAGTTTTTGTCTACAAGTATTTGGACACACTCAAAATGTTGTTTATAAAAATTAGCTGGTAAAAGTGATAAGCATAACAAATTGAAGATTCATCTTCAGACGTTTCCTAGTAGGTGATATAATTCGGTAAGAATCTCACTTGCAATCATAAAGGTTTCTGCTAAAATGCTTAGCAATTTTCTCAATGGATGACAGAGAGTGTTCACATGTGAAGCGTCGCGCCATTTTACTGTATATCGGCAGATATGGATATCTAATACTAGGTGAAATGGGGAATGTTGTAATACATCAAGTGGCCACTTTACCCAGCCGATGACAGGTTATAAGCCCTGTAAACGCCTAGATATCCATATTCCCTTCCAAACTTCTCGTCTCTGTTGAGATGTCAAATTGTAATTATTAGCCCGTAATGGGTGAAATCCAGTTTTTGTCTACAAGTATTTGGACACACTCAAAATGTTTATATTTTTTAATCGCTATCCCAAGTGATTATCGCATTTGTACACTCAGGAAATTGTTAATATAGCTAATAATGTAAATATATATGTTTTTTTACGTTATTTCAATATACCAACATATGCATAGACGGTTGCATAAAAAAACATTGACTGTCAGGTCAGCCAAACGTCACGCCAGCCATTCAATATTTCATACAGTTTTCGCTTTATACAGGACAGTTTGCAAACTGCACAAGAAACTGTACAGTTTTCTGTCCCGTGAGCTAAAATTGCGTTATTTAAAATGTGGATTTTCACATTGTTTTAATTTCATTCATTCATTATACCATATCCGCTCCCTATGTGGAGCATATGGAATCCACAAACTGCCTCCAGGCCAAGCGATCGGCCGCCAGCTCCCGCGCATCCTCCCAAGTCAAGTCCACGTCCCGCAGCTCCGACGCAAACCGCCGACGAATTGTCAACAGTGGACGACCGGTACGCCGGGAACCTGATGCCTTGTAAAATAGGCAAGCATGGTTAAGGCTCTCGGGAGGCATACGTAGTATATGGCCTAGCCAGCCGAAACGCCTTCGCCGGATGACAGTAGATACCAAGGGTTGCTGTGTCCGTTGCCTCACCTCTGTGTTCCTTATAAAGTCAAACCACCGCACACCTAAAATTCTTCTAAGACACCTATTCTCAAAACTTAGTATTCTGCTGTCTTGGGCCCTAGTTAGGTGCCACGATTCGCAGCCATAGAGAAGAACAGGTGTGATGCAGGAGTTATAAAGGCGGCATTTTGTTTTAATTTAGAATACCTTTATTATCAAATTCGGTTATACAACAAATTTCACGATGTAACTATAAGTATTATTTATTTTATTTTATTCTCATAACTTACGTATACACCCCTGTGGTATTGGGAGGGGATGAAATGAAAAATGGCTTCCTAATTTCCACTTTGTTACCACACGAAAACAAGACACGGTCAAATTATTATTGTACCAAAATAATTATTTACAGTAAAAACACGTATTATTCATAATGAAAAATATTATTAGGTACCTAAGAATATTATTTATTTAATTTTAAATTGACTTTGAACTACACATGGCGAATAATTGGAACACTTCCAAAAAAAATGTACACAAGTCTTACATAATCTTAAGAAACCAATAATAAATCATTATTAAAAAGTTAATTACAACAAATTGCGGTAGAAAAATAACTGCAATATTAAACTTTTGCTTCTGGACTTAGTCCTGGGTAAATCCGATTACCGGTCAGATACTATGTCTACTGCTAAGCTAAGCTAAGCAATCGGTTCTCCCATATCCATACCATAACATTTAAACTTTCATGTTTCATTGTTTGTCTAATGCTCATACTAAGAGCTTTCTGTCACTCAGCGTTGTGATAATAAAATAAAAAACGTGGAAAATTAAAACAATCCAAATATAATTTTATATGTGCATCCATCAGCTCCGCCGAATACATCTGTATGATGGTCATCGACGGTTTTCCAGGACGGCGGCATCCTCTTTCTCTTTACTTATCGCCTCCTGCGTTTAAATATTCAGATTTCCCAACACATACACCACACTCCAAACACATACAACAACACAACATACACATGACATAACATAACCACTTATACTATTGTTTGCTCACTTCACGTCTTCAGAAATTTGTCTTGTACATACATTGTGTTGTCCACGTAATTGGTGTTATGTTGTATATTATGTTACCTCAAATTGAAAACTTAGTTCATTGTACCAAACATAGAACTGTGTGCACAACATTAAAATATAAATCAATCAATAAATAAATAAAAAGGAAATAATAGGTAATTTATAAATTAAGAATCTTAACTGTTAAGTAATCAATTTACTAAAACAAATTTGTGACAGCATAATGAAAGCTTTAATGTCATAGTCGGTAAGTCAACCTCAGCTGAGACCTGAATGATAATTATGTTCTTTCAATCTTATTTTAAAATAATTTTGATGTTTACTTTATTATCCTTTTAATTTTATTTTCGTACGTATTTATTGTTTAGTGTATTAAATATTTTTTATCGCCAATGTTTTTATTTTTAGTTGCACCTTTTTGTTGTTTAATGCATTTAATGTAATATAATTTTACCCCTCTGCCGCACCCCCTCTGAGAGATCGTAAATATCTTAAATGCCGAAATATAACCTCGATCCTTTCGCGTATTTTGTCATCTAAATTTTCAAAATCGGACAACATCATGCATCCCAACTTTTCGATCAAACCCGACGCGGGCTTAGGATACATACATACATTCAGACATACAGACGGATTGAAGAGTTTTAATATACTTAATTATACAAGATTTAATTAGGTATATAACAATATTTCAATTCAACAAGGGTTTAACCTAAAAAGCTGAAATATACGCATCCAATTATTGTAACTTACAAATGTAAATGATAAATAATAAAAAATTACAATCATGCAAAAATTATTAGAAGATTATTTTTAACTTCTTGATCATGCCTTGTCTTTCTCATCCTTCCTCTACAAATGGATTGGAATTCGATTTATTATTATTATTCAATCATATTATTTGGTAAGCACAGTCAGTAGCTCAAGCACAGATAACTATCGACGTAGTTAAAAGCGTGCTAATCACGTGCTAACGCTAACGATTTGAGCGATCACAATGACATACCGTTCAATACCGCGATCGCTGAGCCGAGAATTGACGATCTGAGCCGAGCGGAGCCGATCTACGCTATATCGCGGCCTTACGTCAAACGTCAAATCATCGCGCTTGTCGGATTTTTTATTATGTCGACTGCTTTTCTCAATATTTGGCTTGCCGAAAACCGGCTAAATTATAATAAAGATTGAATGAAGATTTGTGCGAATAAGATATATCTCGGGAAATGGCTCGCGACTAGTATGCGCTCGTTTAATAATCCCGATCGATAACTTTTAACGCGTGTTCCATTGTGATCGCGAAAACGTTAAACATCCATGGGTAAGAAATCGTTATCACGTCGCTTATTACCGAGTCGGTACTGATCTGTGATCGAGCAACAGATTTATCTATTTAAAAGTATATTAAGCACTGTTTTTAAACTAACGCTTATCTCTTTATTCCATCCTCTTTATATTCCAATAATAGATTAGCACGATTATTCCCAATTGATTATGTCATATTACAATACAAAGTTATTATAAATAGATTTACGTAACTAGTATGTATCGACTGCCACCCACGCTGCGCTGTTATGGTTCGGAAATAGATTTCTAAACTTTAGAAAATAGATTTCAAATCCTGGGAAAGTGCGAGACTAAGGCTGAAAGTCACTAAGCCACATTCGTAAAATCAATCTAAGCTGAGACCAGACTATGCTATACACAAAGAAATTAAGTTACCTATGCAAAATTTATACGGAACATATACAGGGGTTATTTTTAGTCAGTCAACAAAAAAAACCCTGAATTCAGTATCGTTAATAGAACCCATTTCAATAAAAAAAAACATGTATTTTCTCAACTGTGAGTAGGGTGTGCGTAATTTGTAAAAATTATTAGGAATAAAAATAATAAATCGTAAAAATAAAAAGTACATTTTTTTTTATTGAAATGGGTTCTATTAACGATACTGAATTCGGGTTTTTTTTTGTTAACTGACTAAAAGTTAACACTGTATATTCAGAGGCTGAAAGTTATAGTCGTCTAGTCAATTTTAGCTAGGACATGAATATGTGCTACGCACAGAATTAGAATTCCGATTTTGGTTAAAAATGAATTTCAATTCAAACAAAATATTTAAATAAACTTCGTGTATGTAATACACATCATAGTCACATCATACTTCATATTTATGACGATACCTGTACGATAAACTTTAAAAAAAAAATTGGAGCGTGCACAAGAAGAGAGGAGACAAGATATATAGTATATACAAAGGGCACAAGCGCCACGCATTTCTATGGCACATTAGTACGATCATTTATAAATTTTTCGAAACGGTAGCGAATGGATTTTATGTGCTAAGCGTACTGTTGACGAAAGTCATATAATCTGAATAATAGCTTACTGTTCTTGTCAGGTGAATATACAGAGTACGGAGTAAAAAGGTACAATACTTGGTCCAGTAAAAGGAAAATGGGCCAAGGTTGGCGCTCGGCGGGGTGCCAACGTGCCATGCACTGAGAAAAATTATACCAATAAATAATTAGGTACCTAATATTTTTTTAATGAATAATGCGGTAATTTTTAATAAATGGCATACAAATAAGACACTAGACTCACGATACGAATGTTCCGGGTTCGATTCCCGGTGAGAACACAGAAATCAAAAGTGATTTATCTCAAGCCTGGGTGTTTGAAATGTTTATTGAGGTGGTTAAATAAATAATTAAATTATTTTTTTATTTTTTTTATTTCATAAAAAATTCATTCTTACTCGGATGATAAATTATTCAGCGTCGATTTAGTTTATATGTATGAATAGTCGCAATTACTATTCTTTCTGTTAAGTATTTCGATCTTTCTGTTATAGTCGACTAAGAATAAGTTATTGACCTTTCGACCCTTTGCGCATCAAACATAGTAAAAGCCAAAATTTATTTAGGCCAAAATGGCTTTAACAACCCTTCTCCCAACCAATGTCGTAGAGGCCATTTTGGCCTAAATGAGTTTTGGTTTTTACTACATTTGGTGCGCAAAGGGTCCCTATCTAAAATTTTCTTTCTAAAGAAGTATTCAGAGGTAAGGCAACGGATACAGCTACCTTCAGCGTCAACTAGCAATAGGTACTACGCTTAATAATACGTACTTATGACATAAAATACCTAAACTAACATTACAATTACATATAACTAAACGGTAACTTCAGCACTCGGATACGATTTCTTAAACAAGTAAGTTTTAAGTCTCTTTCTGAAAAGCGCTTCCGTTGGACAGTTTATTCAGCCATATTCTACGTATGTCCACTACTGACAATCCGTCGACAGTTTAGCTGTCGACAGTTTTTCTCCTGATTATTTCTGTATCAACGATGTTACGAAAATATGTTTTTGTGGACCTGACTTGGGAAGATTCTCGGGAAATGGCTCCCGATCGCTTAAGGGGCTCCACATAGGGAGCAGACATGTAATGATGCTGACGAGAAATTTTAATTATTTTAATTCATTGATATCAGTTTTCTCAGTGCAGAACATATGACAGTATACAATCGCAGTGGCGGCCCAGAGCATGTGATGCCGAGAAATGACTCATTTTAAAGAGAACATCTTAATAATTTGATGAGAATCAAACGCAGTAAAAACGGTATTCTGAAAAAGGTAATAGAAAATCGTGTACCTATGTATTTTTTTCCCTTTAATTGCTGGTATCTTGATTATTTATTACGTGAAGGAACGATGATCAGACTTAAATAACTAACCATCACGCCATTTTCTCGAAGGGGTAGGCCAACCAATAAAACGCCACACCACTCTGTCCTGGCACACATTCCTTGAATCCTCCACATTCATGCATCTTCTCATGCACGCACGTCGATTTTTCCGACTTTTCACGTGACCACTTTAAAGTGTTTGTTGTACTTGATCATGCCATGTCTTTCTCGGCCCTTTTTGACTTCTACATCCCGACACACTCGCATCGTAAATCCTTTTAGCCGTTCTTTCATCATTAATTCGCTCCACATGACCGAACCGTCGTGAAAAACCTTAATTTAAATTTGTCGATAATGCTTATATTGCTTATCTCCGCCTTGCATTCTGCTCTAATTTCGATATTAGGGCACATATTATACATTCCGCACATTCGCCTGATAGATCGCATTTCAACAGCATTCAATCTACAGTCTTAGGCTCATTTTATACGTACCTAACGTGCCGTTCACGCAAAATAGAGAAGTATTCTCAAAAGGAGTGGGATACATAGATTTAATTTACAATACTCACCAATGCCTTGCGATTTTCTGAGTTTTTGAATTTTACTTTACGCGTGTTACGCTTCAATTCCAATATCAGTTATACATATATTAGGTCCTTACATATGAAATTGGCGTTTTGCCGTACTCGCAACTTTGATCTCTAATATCTTCTCTTTGGTTAGGAATTCCAAATTCTAATTTATACAGCTATTTACTCAAGTATTTGTGTTTCGAAAATTATAATTAATTTGTTTTTTCCTCAATTGTTTTTTTCTTTGCGTCACTCAGTTTACAAAATGGAAAGCTTGAAATATCGCGTCATTTACGAGTACGAGTTCCACCGTGGCACCAGTGCTGCAGAAACGGCTCGAAGGATTAATTATGTGTATGGCGACGGTGCCGCAAAAGAAAACACAGTGCGTTTTTGGTTCCAACGTTTTCGTTCTCGAAATTTCGACCTGCAGAACAAGCCCCGTGGACGGCCGGAGACCAAAGTTGATAATGAAGAATTGAAGGCTATTGTGGAAGCGGATCCATCGCAAACCACGTCCGAGTTAGCTGCAGGCTGCGGTTTTAGTGATAAAACTGTTTTAATCCACTTGAAGCAAATTGGGAAGGTGAAAAAGCTTGAATTAGGTCCTTACATATGAAATTGGCGTTTTGTATGGGAGGAACATAAAGTTGATTTTTTAAAAATATAATATTACAAATTATAAGAGCTTCAATTAAAATGTCTAAGACATCCACCGTACTCTCCGGACCTTGTCCCAACAGATAACAATTTTTTTCGAAATTTGGATAACTTCTTGCAAGGAAAAAAAATTCAACTCCGATGGGGCAGTCCAAACCGACTTCAAAGATTTTATTGATTCCCGTCCGAATGGTTTTTTTTAGTAAAGGGAACGATGAACTACCTATGAGATGGCAAAAGTGCATAGATAGCAATGGTACATACTTTGATTAAATAAATATATTATATTTTTAAAAAATCAACTTTATGTTCCTCCCATACAAAACGCCAATTTCATATGGAAGGACCTAATATTATTCTGTTCTTCCCTTATCCTCACCTGTGGTAGATAAGGCTCTGCATTGGTACACCAAGTGGAGTAAATCTCGACCATTTGTCACACGAGGGCGAGATGATCAGTCTTACGCTTCAGCGCCAGTCCATGGTATCACACATGAACTATTAATATGAAAATCGTAATTAAATCAATATTTCATGTTGATCCCCCACGGGAATCGAACCCGCGACCTAACGTGCTATCCACTATGTACACCACGATGCGGAAAAATACATTTATTTATTTATTTATTCACGCCCATGGGGCTTTTACAAAACAAATGTAAGTATCAATACCAAAGCAATGTTACATACATAATGTAATATAATAGTACAAGCATACATAATATAATTTTAAGATAAAAACAAAAAAAACTAGGATTTAGGTAGGTACATCTATTTAATAAATCTATATACATAAAAATATATTTAAATTTTAGTTGGTGAAGACCGTTAATCGTAAATTTTGGTTGGTGAAGACCGTTAATCGTAAGTTTTGGTTGGTGAAGACCGTTAATCGTAAATTTTGGTTGGTGAAGACCGTTAATCGTAAATTTTGGTTGGTGAAGACCCTTAATCGTAAGTTATGGTTGGTGAAGACCGTTAATCGTAAATGTTGGTTGGCGAAGGCCGTTAATCGTAAATTTTGGTTGGTGAAGACCGTTAATCGTAAATTTTGGTTGGTGAAGACCGTTAATCGTAAATTTTGGTTGGTGAAGACCGTTAATCGTAAATTTTGGTTGGTGAAGACCGTTAATCGTAAATTCTGGTTGGTGAAGACCGTTAATCGTAAGTTTTGGTTGGTGAAGACTGTAAATCGTTAATTTAAATTATCAGATTTACGCTTCCGTTCCAAGTCCCGTTTAGAAGGAAATGGACGAAGTAAATAACGATGTCGTTAACAAGTATTTCACAACCTATTGTCGTTGTTATTTTCATTGTAAGTCGTATACACACTATTATTATATTTATTGTCATTTTATGTGGTCATGCAAGGTATATATTCTATAAACATTATAATTCTTTTTTTAATAATATATGTCAATAAATACAATGCATTAACGATGCAAATTATGCTAATAGGCAAGATGTTATAAAAAATATAAAATACATTAAAGCGATCCATCCAGCGCGGAGCAAAAAAAGGCAGTTTTCAAACTAAATTTAAGAATCTAATAATAAGTTTTTTTTTTTAAATTATCAACCTCCAATCGCATGCGAGTTATTTTGAGCATAAAAAAAGATTAAAATTTAAAAAAACTAACCCATCATTCGGTTAGATCAATAAAAGATCTTTTAATCACTACAATAAAAAACAATAGAATATAATAGATAAATGTTCAATATTTTATATAGTTTTCAAAATGTTTATAATAAGCTTAGCATAAAATTTGAAAAACACATAAAAGATTGAACATTTATCTATCATATTCTATTGTTTTTTATTGTAGTTATTGAAAGATCTTTTATTGATCTAACCGAATGATGGGATAGTATTTTTTTTTTAAAGTATCTAATTTTCGTAAAATGAAATTCTTTCAGTGTCCATTTCGAGTTATCTTGTTGAAACTAAATCGCTTTCTAATGCATATTACTTAAAAAAAAATGTTTTTTCTACATTTCTCTATTCAACACATTTTTCTTAGTTATGGGTTTTTTTTTTATTTTTCAAAAAATGCTAAAATATTATTGCAATTAATATTATAAAATCATGTATTTTGGCTTGCCGCGCGCATTGACAAATATATTGCTGTCTCTTTTTAATACTTACTACCGATCTTTTGACGAAAACGAAATTGTGTTTGGCTGGATGGATCGCCTTAATGCTGCTGCTGTTTTCCCTTATCTGCACCCAATGGTGCATAGGGCACTGCATCGGTACACTCTCATCATTTTATTATCCTGATCATTTTATTATATGAAAGTAAGATGATTAGTCTTACGCTTCAGAACCAGTCCAAGGTATCACACAAGAAATATTAATATAAAAATCATGTGTAAATAAATATTTCATGTTGACCTCTTACGGGAATCGAACCCGCGACCTCATGCACGGTAGCCAAATGCGCTACCACTATGCTACGAGGCGGAATCAATTCATATCTGAAACTGAAATTTGGCGTAGCTGAAACTGAAAGTGTGCCTTACTAAAGCTGAAATTGTGTCAACCTGAAACTGAAAATTTTCCAAGCTGTAACTGAATCTAGCTGAAACTGAAATAATACACAACTGAAATTGTGCCTTACTGAACCTGAAATCGTGTCTTAATGAAATTGAAATCGTGACTTACTGCTACTGAAATAGTCCCTAACTGAAACTGGAATAATCGTGGCTAACTGAATCTGGAATAATTGTGGCTAACTGAAACTATCTGGAAGTTGAAAATTAATTTACAGAATGATCTCACTCGCATGCAATACGTAAATATAAACATCAACAAGGATTTGAAGCACTCGGAAGCTTTACACATGTATACAGGATGTTTATTCTATAATGATATAAAGCAATAAACCAACATCAAACATTCATACAATGCTGTTTCAACAAAAAATACAGATTCGATAACGTGAATTAGTTCTTCCTCATATTGGGAAAAAGCATTTAAGACTTGTACTTCATCATCTTAATTCGCACCTAATATTACTAAACATCACCAAGCCGATGACAGGTCGCAGCCCTATTAATGCCTTAACGATCGATATTCCTTGTGACTTTTTAAAAATAATATCAATTTTAAATATTTTTTAAAGAATTTACGATTATGTTTGTTTGAGATTGCTGGTAATCAAATATCTCTCAATGATTCCCAGAGTTCACCAATATATCTACATGTAGATACAGGTCGGCACCAGGTCGATACAAGCGTTTACCGACTGTGTATTTGCATGGATTTTGTTGATGGTTTGGCCATGATTATGGTGATGATACTCTTTGGTGATTGGTAGGTTCGACTTATTTACAAGATTTATGCCCTACCTTGTTTCATTCCTGTTGTCACCCGCCGTTTCTACAACGAGCCACTCTCGCAAAATCGCTCCGTGAAGCCAGCCGCATAACCTCGAACTTCGTCAACATGCGCCCACGATTCCCTTCATGTTCTGTAAATCCAAGACCTGTTCTTCCTTTGTTAATTGCCTATAAACTCCTCTCCATGTCAAACCTCAACATTCCATTCCAATAACCCCAAGCCCATTAAAAGAGAAGTAAAGTGTGCTGGCGTTTCTTCGATCGTGTCCGCACCGAGCCGTGGTGCTTTCCATAGTGTTTCCAGGAATACTCAATCCAACCTGGTGGTCTTTCGCAACGTTCTGTTCCTCGGTCCTAATGGAGAGTCCCGCTGGTGAAGTCCTGTTTTCCTTTTCCTTTCCTTGTTCGGAAGACATTTTTACCATCGGAGTATCTCACCAGGGCGTTAGCAATCGGTAAACGCTTAGAAAACACACGGAGCCATGCATTTTCCTTCGAGTTTGTATTTGTTTGTAAACTTCTAACAATTAGATAAAGTCGGAAAAAAATACATGGTTTCATTTTGAATAGTCAACTGACGATTGATCAATGCGCCTACATTTTACACTGAAAAACTAGTATCCGAAATAATTATCAAAAATTTATATGTGATCCTTTTTTAACTATATTACGAATAAATTGTTTATAAACTGCTACTAAATAGAAATATACAAGCTCGCGAGTACTTTTCTATTCAAAAGCTCTCACAAAATGTCTCAGAGAAGATATTTATTTAAAACACAAGGCATTTCCTTAATACGTCATAAGTCGTAAGATAAACAGTGACTTATATAATTTCATTCATTAGGCGATCGGTACGTAAGTGTCTACTAATTAGTGTTTTCTGATCAGCGAAGAGATCTGCCAACAAGAAGCTTGGCTATGGGTGAAAGAAGAATATCTAAGAGCTTTTTCGTAAAACGACGAGCTTGAATCTTAATATTATGATGATTACCGACGCCAGCTTTCGTTTGAATGTTTAAAATTCATGCAGAATCAATGATGTAAAATGTAAAGAAAGCTTTAAGTTAAATATTGTTAAGAATAGGTTTATCATATACTTTTTTCGTGTATTTAATCTATATTCAACCCTTTATGAGACATTACATTGATTATTTTGTCTGACGTGGATTTTGTATAGATTTAGTCAGTTTTGATAGTAAACTACGCATATTTCAATTAACTACAATGAAAGCCCCACCCTTTCCCTCAATCCACAATATTGAGACTACGAAGAAGGATCATATTATTTAGATTACCAAATTCTGCGAACACACCAAACAGACGGAATGATCGTAAAATCGCCTGACTCCTTTATGAATTCAGAGTTTACTAACTCATATTTTCTCCTTTTGAAGTTATCAACTACCGTTCCATCATCAACCAGATGTTGATGGTCATGAATATGTCTTTTAAATTACCGAGATAAATAATTATCCTATTATTTATCATTAATTATTATCTCTTCAAGTTATGGGCTTCGTTCCACGATCAACTAATAACTATAGCCATCAAATTACCGAGGTGAATTATCCAGATTACAGAGTTCTGTGGATACACTGAACAGCAAGAATGATCATAAACATTAAGTTAATGTTTGTACATGCCTCCTGCGACCTCCATTTACCGAGCTATTTTTACTTGACAAGATAATTCTATTTTCATTAATTTCTCAGAATGTAAATCTCCAAATAACAGGAAATAATAACTATTCCAATGCGCATTTTACGTGGGTCAGAAAAGTAAACAATTTAGATAACCGTTCAGTCTGTCAAAAGGCACGCTAAATATGTACACTTTTTAAGCGCGATTGTAAGTAAACTTTAAACAAACGTAAACGCGTTTGTGATGAACATGACATGTACAAATAAAGTGTAAATTTTAATTCAAGTGGTCGTATCCTAAATTTAATTGACAAGCCCCCACTACCTCTTAACTCTAGCACTTCCGGATTTAATAAAATGTAGTTTTTGAAAGCATGAAATTGTGAAACTTTTTTTAACAAGTGATCAAAATAAATTAAATATTCCCATTGTAAACATAAATTATAACTTTTTAAATAACTTTTTGAATATACAAACATTAGAAAATAGAAGAATATTAAATGATTTGCTCTTTCTGTTCAAAGTATTAAAATCTATATTTGTTTGTTGTCAACTAACAAATTTAATTAGTATACGAGTGCCTGGTCGAGTTACCCGTAGTAATGCACTATTTTACTGTAGCCAATCATCGACCAATTACAGTGCTAACTCACCGATACGAAGAATGCACGCACTGGCTAACAAGTTATACTTACAATATTGATATTTTCAACACAAATCTAGTGCATTTTAGGGAACAGTGTCTGGATGCCATCTCTGGCGGTAATGAATAGCTACCAACTGTGTAATCATTTAAAAATGTCTATGTAAAAGCCCTATGGGCGTAAAAACAATTAAATAAATAAATAATAATCTTTGACGGTGTATTTTACAATAATCTGTAGCAGTCCATTCACATTTACAATAGTCTGTATCAGTGCGTTCACACTTACAATAATCTGCTACCAATAATATCTGGGAGTACGTAGGCAACATGGTTTGTGATTCAACTACGAGTAATGAACAACTATCGTAGATTTCCGTGGGCAACATTGACGTCACGGGGTGACGGAAATAACGCCGTGGATTGCGACGTTCGTCCGTAACGTGACGGAATTAGATTATTCCAAATTAGGATGTACAAATGTACATAGAGAAAAACGAAGAATGTCATCGACTGTTCCGGATATCAAACTAAAGGGCGCAATAAGCTCATACGAGTTTATCAACTGTTAATAAGGCATTCCAGTAATACCCAGTTTACGATATACTATATTTTTGACGTGATAACGTCTAATAAACCGATGAACGCCGGCTGCACACACGGAAAAGCATTACTCATGGTCACGTTCCGCCTGAGCCGAGTGTGCAAGCGAGAGCGCGGAACAAGCGATAGAGAGGCACGATCGGCCTAAGTGTTCAGTTTGTGACGCATCTATCTCTCTTCCACTCCATCGGCCGATGCGTCCGAGTAGAAGGGAGACAGCAGTAGCACACAAGCTACAAAGTGAAAGTGAAATTAACGAGTGCAATTTTTTTTTAATTTATGGAAAAAAAATTAATTTTCGATTAACTCTTGCTTTGTATTATACAAAATAATGATAATTCAGTAATAATAATTCAATTAAACTCATAAAAGTATGCTATTTTTCATCAATGTTCTTTTTCTAAATAATGCACCTAAAAACACGTTGTAATATTTTTAAATTTTATTTATTACCTACACAATTTTTTTTTTACAATTATTTTTATTCACAATTATTTATTGTCACTAAACGATACACTCGAATTTGTTTATACAGGTAGTTACTGAATGTAACTCGTAGCGATCTGAAAGATTACGCACTCCTGGCAAGCAAAATCAAGGCTTATCTATTCTCCTGTGAGAAGGACCAAGCAATAAGTGTTCTCGAATCTTCCAGACTAGATTTGAAACATCTAGAAGTTTCTAGTGCGTTCTATGCCTTTTCTACAACCGTGGAACATTTTAGAATGCTCTGTTCGATTCTAGCGTTCTCGATCTTATTACAATATGTTTGTCAACACATTAAATACAATTCTGGGTACCACTGGAATTCCTCATTTGCGTAGGACCCCGGCCATATGTCTTATTCCTACCAAGTTTATTAGGTACGTCATTGTTGCTTTTGTTTTTCTCTAATAGCGTCTCAATGCACGTATTTTTATCCGTTTAGCGCTAGGAAGTAATCGGGTTTATAAATATTTACGGTTTTTAAAAGACGGTAAATCCTTAGGCATCATCCTTGGGCATCAGAAACTGGAAAGAAACCGCCCTTAGAGTACCTCTACATAGCCACTCTAAGGAAGCAGCCGGAGACAGGCGAGAGTGGAGAAGTTTCTTGGAGGCGGCCCCATTGATGGTCCTGATGGGGACCACGGGCTCTACATATTTCATTCAAACAACGAATAGAAAATCTTTCGTTTAAAATGGTTCTTTTTTTAAAAATGGAATCGCCCGCCAGCGCATACGGCCGCCAAACAAAACGCATCAAGCCAATACAGCTGATTTTATTACATATTGGCGAGATCTCGTGCACTTCCAAAGCCACGCTAACTTCTAATGAGAACAACAGCTTCTCATAATATTGAGTCATCAGCCCTGCTCTGGGTATAGCTAGCATTTATTTCGGTCATGTCGTACCATGAATACTAAACTGTACTAACTCAAAAAATCAATAGGGAAATCGCAAAATGTGTTTTTATTTCGGTAAACACTGTTCCTTTTACTATTTGAATAATTATTATTTACAAAGATACCCAATTTATGATACAAAATGTTTAAGAAAAAATATCATATACCTAGTTTTATAATGCAGAAAAATTTTTTTTTTAAACTAACAAAAATCCCCACAACGAATAGCCTGCTTGGGTATACATAAAATATGGTACCTAATTAGTGATTTTTTATATATTTTTTTTAATTCGGAAAAATATTTTAATTGGACATTATAAATTTAATATCTCGACATAGGAAAGAGATAGAAACATGTTTCTTGGACAGAAGTGTGGCAGGCGGTCGACAGATTGACTTAGTGCAGTACAGTATTCATGGTGCGATGTATGCATATAAATATGTATACTAGTACAAGAACGTATCCCGCGATTTATGAAGCGCCGAACGTACCACAATCCGACGCATTCCGAACAAATACACGCAACGAAAGTTATACACCTGAAAAGTTGGGATAACTACTTAACTTCATAGATCTTAAAAAAAAAATTGTACTAAGTAAAAAAAAATTTTTTTTTTTAAACTAAATAATAACTAACCATCACTCCATTCAGGGACGAAGAGGATAGACCGCCACACCACTCTGTCCTGGCACATTATTTATATTCACCTTCTCATGCACACACACGTCCTTTATTATTTCGACTTTTCACATGTCTACGTTCAAGTGCTTGCTGTAATTGATCATGCCATATTTTTTTCGGCTTTCCTCGAATTCTGGATCCAGGCACACTCGCATCGTTAATTCTTTTAATAGTTCTTTTGGCATTTACTCGCTCCACATGACCGAACCATCGTAAAAGCCCTTTCTTAAATTTGTTGACAATGCTTATCTTCTTGTATTTTTTCCATAATTTGAACGTTTTTTGTAGACCTATTTTACATATATTTTACTGCACATTCGTCAGAGAAATTGCATTTTAAATAATAATTCTGAAAAACAAAGTTTTTTTCCTCTCGCATATATTATTTAACATTAATTTGACCGGTGAATGATCTTTACTGATTTTTTTTTTCATTTTTTTTTCAAAAAATACATTTTACATGTATTCCCCATGAGTTATAATAAACTCATTTTGGGCCTATAAATAATTACATTTAATATATATATTCATGACAGAACAACAATATTATTACAAACAAAATTCAACCAAATACAAATACACTAATTATTTACACATCCTTTTCCCCCATTTGATATGGGACCGAAAAGATGTTTTTCTATATATTTCGAAATTAGATATCCATGCAAATAAATCAGTATTTATTATGAAGTAAAAAAAGAAGATTTTATCGTTAAAACTTCATGCTTAGCCCTCAAGTCAATGTTAAATAACATTTAGGAGGTGAAGCTTCCTAAGCGCATTAAATGTCAATCATATTAGTAGTACCTAAAAAATTTTTTTCGAGGCAAGTATTTTTTCGAAAATTTCTGGTTACTGCTTTCTGACGCAAGAATGTCTGTGTGTCACAACTCAAAACTCACAACATTCCAAATTTAAATCGCTGTCAAACGGAGGTCCACCGAAGTTGCCACGGGAAGAAAAGTTACTGATTACGCGAATGATTATATTATGGCAATACTCAACATCCGACGCGACGCCTACCTACAAACTGTCCTCAGCTGTCAAAATTATCGCGGTATTGTCAAAAAAATTCAAAGCCAATGGCGCTTTTCCGGGAAAAACTTATTAAAACGTTCGTAGTCGATGTTGGAGATTTTTGCGTGTCATAAGTCATGAGGTTTATTTTTAAACGATGAGTGGCTAAATTGGAGCAAAAACGGTATTTTACCAACTTTCGTAAAGCGAAAAGAGGATATTAACAAAGTTTACTCCTAGGTCAAAAATCCTGCTTAGTTTCAGAAGTACATATTCTTTTATTCTTTCTTTAATAGGGTAAAAAAGATATACTTAAAGCTAGGTCGCGCCAAAGTAATCATAACTTGTTACAAACGTAAAACAATAATGTATAGATTTGTACAACACCACGTCTTCTATTGGACTATATTCTATACCAAAAGATATTTAACATTAACGTTATGAATCATTTCATTAAATTTTTGGTTCAGGGAGCTCTTAATCACATACTTAAATCGCGGGAATTCAAAACAAACATCAATGGATATTTTTTACGATCAAAAATTGATTAGATTCGATGTTTACAACTTAGATGTTTACAGTACAAAAATATGTTATTCAAAATGGACTTACGTTATGGCGCTGGACGCAGAACGGAATCCCATCGAGAGAATTGTCCGTCAGAATTCTCTCGGAACTTCCCCTCAGCAGCTCAGCAAGAAGCTCAACACTTGGCTCCAACTTCTTCTTGTCATCATTACTGCTCCTAGAGAAACCTTCGAGCTTCGAAGGACTCGAAGTAGTCCGTTGGTGAAACACTATTCCACGACTCACACTTTCTGATGGAGAAGTCACTGGATTAGGGGCGGAGTAAGGAATATTGGCACTCACTTTCCGTTTCGGAGACGAACGAATCACCGTTTTTTGAGTGGGAGAACTCGACAAACCGAAAGAATTTTTCAACAAAGTATCGTCTAAGGAATGATTACCAGCACCTCTACTTCTTGTTACTACTATACGAGGTTCCGGTATTCCTAAAGAACTTGTATTTGATGCTAAGGACGTTCTACTAGATCCTACGTTTGGACTTGTAGGCCTTCCGGATGGAGATGCAACTAACTCATCGAGAAATTTTAATTCTTCATCATGTTTTGAAAGTTTCAACTCTGGTTTTTTCATTTCTGCCTCTAACATTTGGCCGTAAGGTCCTCTAAGAGGACGCTTTGAATATCTTCTAGGAACATGACCGCCTCTTTCTTTGGTGTGTTGACATCGCGATTCGTTATCAGATAAATCCGATGGATTGAATGGTGAAGGTGACGTTCTGTCTCTATTTGGAGTGGAGATTCCACCTGATTCACTTTCACCCTCAGATAGAGAATCAGCTCTTGCTAGAAGAGTACAGCGCTTATTATTTAATTTGGGTAAGGGAAACTCTTCTTTCTCTTCGGAGCTTTGATAAGTAAGTGCCGGTCTTGAGTTCCATCTGGGCTCTGTCAAAGATTTTGGCCATTGTAATGATGAATTTTCATCGATTTCCGGACTCATAGGCTCATCTTGCGGAGAACTCCATATACACGCGGTGTCTTGCCCTGTCCATCGAGCTGAATCACCCGGTTGTCTAACTTGGGTGGTGTCAGATAGAGTTCTCGATCTATTTCTGCCATTATCTCCGATAAACAACTCGGAATCCCCTGTTTCGAGGTTAACAATTTCACCGTTGGGAACGTCTTTCATCAAATTTTCACCAAACTGCGCGCTTATTACTGATTCCGGTAGAATTAAGCCACTTAGTTCATCCTGAATAGGCCATTTTGTGATGTATATGCCTTTCCTTCGTTTAGATTTATCTAGTACGCGTTTCTTTTCTTCAGATACTAGCGGAGGTAGTTTACTCGCATTCTGGACAGTGGCCAATAAATTCTCTAGTTGTTCACTTGTAATAGTCTCGTCATCGGTCGTTTCCAAAACATTATGTTTATTTGAATACTCCTTATCGTCACCAATTTCACTCGAATCACGATCTATCATTTTAATTTCAGGGGATTTAGTTCCTTCGTCACCATCCTCTCCCACCCATCGCTCTGTAGGAATGTTGCACCACTCTTTAACTATGCACTCGTATACTGGTACAGGTATAACACTCGCGGTAGCAGTTTTAAGAACTTTACCTTCTGGAGTCTCAATAAATATTTGAGCGCGAGTACACTCGGGAGTTACTTCAATACCGGGGGTGTGACTTTTATCGTCTACATTTTTAGCAACTACATTTTCAGATGGAAACACTTCTTCATTGACACTAACATTGGAATTTAAAAACACAGAATCAGTAGTTTGTTCAAATGGCAAAGGTAACGATGCATCGGTGGTATTTTTTATTTCCTCCGGCACAGGAAATTCAAAAGGACACATCCGTTCAGAAAGACCTTCAGTAGGTGACATTGTGTCACTTTGCGCGCGAGCACTATCTGCTAGAGAAGTGTCACTTTCTTCGCAGACTTCGCGCAAAGTTTGATTTTCAGGAATGTACTGTAAACTTTTCCGACCACTACAATCAATATTCACAAAAGATAAATCACCGTCAGTACTCGAACTCCGACCAGGTAAAGGATGTGTCAGAGATCTAGTACCCGAATGTTTATGCGATAAATCTGGGACAACCGTCGGTATTCTCGATGGCGACATTTCAGCGGCAAAACCTTCATCAGATCCAACAGCCGAGTCTACGGATGGGGTCGAACCGACATCTGCCAACGCATCAACCATAGGGATGAATGGTCTAGAAGAAGCGTCTCGCTTTCTAGGTAACGTCAAGTCCGCGGCACACACGGAGGAACCAGGGCAGGGTGCGTCCGGCACAGTAGGGAGTTCACCGGGTTTATACGCGTTTCGCGACACTGTCACTAGTTTGGGGTTACTTCTCGTGTATTTCCCGTCAATGGCGTAAAGTCCACTTGCGAGAAGGAAGCGCTCCTAAAGGGGATAGTCCGTTGCGCGTAGGAGCCGACGATGGCCCTCGCTTCCACCTTCCGCGGCTTGATGTCCATGGGGTCGAAGCGGTCGTCCTCCTTGGAGCTGTCGCACTCGCTGTAGGCGCGCGGCGCGGGGCGATGCGTGGGCGGTGGGGGCTCCGGGATGTCCGGGGCGGAGGCACGCGCGGCGCGGTGCAGTCGCGGCGGCGGCAGCGGCGGGGGCGCGCGCCCCTTGAGCCGCTCGGTGAGCTCCCGCAGCCGCTCCGCCTTGTCGGGGCGCGCCTTGCGCTCCCCGGAGGCGGAGCGGCCGAAGCGGAAGCGCTGCAGGCGGTCCAGGGCGGGGGGCGGCGCCCGGAAGCAGGCGGGCAGCTCGGGCTTGGCGCTGACGGCGTGCGGCCCGCAGCAGGCGGCAGACTGGCCGCAGCACTCGGCCAGCGCGCGCCGCGGCCCGCCGCTATATATTAGCGGCCGCCAGCCTCACCCCGTACCGCACGCCGCCCCACCGACACGAAGCCCGCGGCCCTGCGACACCAACAAGTGCACGTGCACACATTATTACGCGCTCGAAACTTCATTCATCAATACACCATCATAACATTCAAATTATATCAACTTCATTTAGTCAATATTTAATGTACCAGTACCTAAATAATCATCATTCCCTTTTCCACAAGATACATTCAAAATCCTTTATTACCATATTATGTGGCGTATTTGTTTTTTAAAAAAAACAAAAATTAGTACTTTTCGATGTAGTTTTGCATATAAGTGCAACAAAACAGTCCGAAATTCACAAAATTACGGTTAGTTTTTATTTGGTTAATGAATAATTAAACAAATTGAAGTAGATATGGATGGCATCGCCCGCAAATTTGCGGCAGTGCGGTGACAGTCACACCGCGCGCCGTAAACTTTTTTAAAAATTAAACTGTCCCAATATTAAATTTAGATATGCCACGAATTCTCCGCCCGTCGGCCATATGAAATATCCCGCCGACCATGCATGAATGAAATTAGTATAGATAAATCTAATACAGCTGTGAAAATTATTTTAAAAACTCAAGGAAAAAAGTATGGAGCGTAATTTTATGGTTCAGATACAAGGAAAAAAGCATGAAGCGAAATATCATGGTACAGGTACAAGGTGAGCTAATTTTAAGGAAGAATTATTAAGGAGCAAGTTTAACCAGGGCAAAATCCTAGTAAATAAATCGGATTCAAAGCAATTTCGTGTTTCGAAAGTCATAATTAAATGAATCGGCATTGAATTTGTAAATTTCATTTTTTTTTTTTTTTTTTAATTTATAAAAATAACATTAAATAGGAAAAAAAAAATAAAGAATTCTTTTTCTTTTTCAATCTAATGCTCCCTAGGAGTTTTAACAATAAACTCATTTAGGGACAAATAAAAAACACATTCATTTCATTCTAATACGCACTGACATCACTTAGATCACAAAATAAACACAACAATATATACAAAAAACAGAACCAATCCAATGAAAACATAAAACCTAAAGAAACAATAAAGTGAATTATAACAGTAACAGCAATAATATAATCAAATATGATTAAATGAATTATTAAACCGTGGTATCGGTGTTGCTTGTTCATTATTTTATAGACTTTTATCAATATTTTATAACACTTGTGTCTAAAGTAGTGTATTATATGTTTATGTTTTTATTTTGCTACCACCTTTAGCTATTTTGAAAAATGAAAAAAAAATACAAAAAAGAGGGCTTCCTACACTTTTTCAAAAATCAATTATTGTATTTTTCTAGAATATAGTTCGAAGCACAGGTGAATACTGGAAATAAAATATGACATATGTGCCATATTGATGATATGGATATATGCTAGAAGTATGATAAGGTGTGAAATACAAAATGTACGGTAGACACGATCTATTATAGGAAATGCAATATTTTTATGGCACTTTTGTCGTAGTTTAGGCTATTGGCGATGGCACATAGAACGTTTTTGTTTTTTCTTAGATTTTTCGGGACATATACATAATAATGTTCTATTTTATTTCCAGTAATCAGGTAATAATTCTTAAGTGCGACTAGAAGTGCGACTTTAAGTGCGACTTTAGAAGCCCAAGATTGCTGTCCTTATATGGCCAAACAAGCTAAAAGCTGGGTTGTGTTTATTAATTTATTTTCGTTTAGATGGCAATACTTAGGGCCAGTTGCATCGAAAAAAGTTAAGTTAAAGACAAGGTTAAATTCAATTAAAAGGAACTATTATTTGGATTTAACCTTGACTTTCACATAACTTTTTTCGATGCAACCGGGCCTTAGAGACATTATTGTAATCTTCGGTCGACAAATTTATAATGAACACATATTTAAACATGTTTTCAAATTTTGTTTATTAATTTATTATCGTTTAGATGGCAATACTTAGGGCCGGTTGCATCGAATAAAGTTAAGTTAAAGACAAGGTTAAATTCAATCAAAAGGAACTATTATTTGAATTTAACCTTGACTTTAACATAACTTTTTTCGATGCAACCGGTCTTAGAGACATTGGTCGACAAATTTATAATTAATACAAATTTAAACATGTTTTAAACTTTTTTATTCATCTTTTAAAACTTGATGTACAGTCAAAATACAAGGACGGGCTGTTTGCTAATCAGAAATAAGTTCCAACCAACACTAAACTTATCGACGTTTGAAAGAAATTACCAAGATATTGTATCGTCAGCGTCGTGTATAAGAGGATTGGAACTCAAGAGGTCTTAAAGATAATTGAGAAAACAATTATGAAATTAAACAATTTTTGTTTTAAATTACTAGTTTAAAACAAAAGTTGTTTATTTTCATAATTATGGAAAACTACAAAGTGAGTGCTACAAACATTGAGTTAATAGAGAAAACAATTGTTTATTGGAACGTCCTATATGATAGTAAATATATGAATTTACATTTTTATCTTATTTAAGTTTTATTTTATAAAATGTTTTACACTCTTTATTTTTATTGTATAATTCCTGTGCATTATGGTTTGTTTAATATTAACGACGATAATCGATCGACACATATTAAAAGAGAAGTGTCCTTTAAAGTGCTTTATTTTTTTAAAAAAAGTGAATTTTGATAATTTTGGAACAAATTACTTCATTGGGCATGAAATTTGCCAATAAGGTATTGAACCATTAATTCTGTGGTGTCTAGGAAAAGGGCATGAGTCAGTCAGGCATAATTTTTTACTGTTTCTTCTGCTTTACTAATTCACTGCTTGTGTCTCTAAAGATTTTTTAAAATTATTTTAGGTTAAATAACTTATTTGACTCATCTTTAAGAAGAGTCATAAAAAAAATTATCAAAAAAAACTTTACAGGCACTAGCAGAGAATCAATAAAACGGTCGTGTTGTAAAAATTATGCCTGACTGACTCATGCCCCTTTTCCTAGACACCACAGAATTATTCTAGATTCTGGGTTATTTAGAATTATATTTTTATTTTCTTACAAAACTTTTTGTCCACATGCCATCCGACTATTCATTCTAAAAACAGTTTGGTACATTGATGTTTATTTTCTCTAAACTAATGTTTGGATGGAAAATATTGCTAAAAAGCAACAGCCCTCCTTTGTACGATATCTTGAATAATTTTCTAAGTATATGTAAGATAAAATAAATATTAATCTGATCAAGAAATATAACGATAATTTTTTCAAATACCTCGCATAAAACAAAAAAATCCAAAAGATCTTAGAATTCACTACTTATTTAAAAACATTGAAATTATAAAGCACTTTTTTGAAACATTGATATTCGAAACCGCTTGACTGATTTCAAAAAATTAAACAGTACTTATTTTAAAATACCGATTTATGGATTCCATAAATATCCATCATTTTCCGCGCGTATAGAAAAACTGAATGGAAATTCCAAATTTAAATCGGCCGCTACCTGTTCCAATCGTTGACTCTCTGCGAGACGCGCTGGTAGTCACTGCCATCTCTCGGCAGGCGGAGCAAGCTCTCTTTCTGGCAGCTGCCATCTGACGGCAGCGACGGGGAACGCGACCTAGACGCCATGTTTCTTCCGCTCCACCAATCAGGATCAAGTTATCCCGCCTCCCATCGTCCGACTATAGCTTCACAATCTCATCTGTAGAATGGAACCAACGACGCCATTCGAAAGCCTGAAAAAAAAAGACACGAAAGTGTTGAGATCATAAAACAATATTCTTATTAAAATCAAATCAAATAAAGAAATATAAAGGACGCCCCGTTGAAAGTATCTAAACTATAAGCTATTAAATTAAGTGCTACAACTGCAGACCAACTAAAGAAAACTGCTTTGAACCGAGAAAAATAGAGTAAAATATGCAGGAGTCGCGTGGGCTGCTGCAATCTAATCCCCAGAATTTTAACCATAGAAAAAGTTGAGGAGTAAAACAGCTTTTATGTACAGATGTGCGAACTTATGCGTCGATGTATTTTTAAAATTAATTTGCATTAAATTTGAGCGTATTTACAGGAAAAAAAATTACAAAGACAGGGAAAAAAGTACTTTGAAAAAACAATATTAGCCACAAGTGGACAAAAACAAGTGTAGGATGTGCAATGTAAACAAAATCAAAACTACCTCTACATTTATACTAACTACAACTTACAACCTTAATACAATAGATAGCTACATAATCATTTTTTTTAATGAAGACTATATTTTTAATAAAAACTAAAATACGATCTGTCTATAAGTCTACGGTTAATTCGGAAGGATTATACTTCAAAATCGTCCAACATGTCATCGCTTTCCCGCGCTTATGTGAAATGACAGCTCCCTTGCATATTTTACTGGCCGAGTTCGCGAGTTCTATGTTTTGTTGTGTAGAATTAACAAGACCCGACAGATTTGAGTATTTTCTTGTTTACCGGTGGATATTACCATTTTTTAATGTTGTGAGCACTGTTAGAAGACGCAATTCGTTCATTATTTTAATAAACATTGTAGTCCCTTCGATTTGTTGTTTATTAACCTCAGGGATTAGATTCCGAATAATGTTATCATGATTTTATCGTACCATATATATATATAATTCATTGCCTATGTAAAATCATAATGGCAGTTTGGGGAATACATATTTTTTTTCACATTGAAGCGGGTATGAAGACGGTGATACATTTTTTTTTAGGTGAAAATTGTAATATTTCAACGAATCTCTGTTTACCCTTATGTGGTACATAGGGCACTGAATTGAAAAACCAAGTGCAGTGCAGTAATAGGGGGGCTAGAATTTCAACCGTCCATGCGCTTGGTGGCTGCAAGACGAGTTGTGATCTAGCCTCTTTTTGTACAGCGCTCTTGAGGCGATTTTTCGAATATAAATTATCCAAAAATTACATTAACCCTTTGGCTACTAAAATCCGATATATCCGCTTTCGGTACTCTAGCGAGAAACACCGGATCCGTCGGATCTGACGTCATGATTTATAAAAATATCAGGTACATTTTGGACAGTTGTTAGGGATTACTTCAGGATTTATGTTTATATGGCGGTATTTCTAGCATCGTAACCCCAAAGTCCTGGTAGCCAACGGGTTAATAATGGGCGATAACCCTTGGGAGAATTTTATGCGATTATGTAGTTTAGAATAGCGCCACAAGTTTGTTGTGTCTGGCTTGTGTTTTGACGTACATGTCCTCGGTATAAGGCTGTCTTAACAGAAGACAATGGCTGAACGTAGGTTAACATTGCATCCAATTTTATTTCATGGAAATAAGATTACCAAGTGACAAGTGGATGGATTTATACCTATTAGGTTTTATATATAAAAATAAATTTTTAAATTAATGATTTATTTACTTAAACGAATAAAATCACTAACATATTCTTATCTATTTTCTCTTCGCATTCAGTTTATGAAGCTTTCGGTTCATCCATCTTTTAAGCATAAAATAATCCAATAGAAACAGAAGATAAAACAGAATTGTCTGCACATCTTTTTCATTAAAATATAAAGGTTTCCTCTCTCCATTTCCAAAGGAACTTTTAAACGATTTTTTTAAAAGGATTATGAATAAATTATCAAAAATTGAGGCATTACCACTTTCTCCGTTTTAAGAGGAAATAAATTTTTTAAAACTTATTCATCTACGAATGAAGCGATGATTAAAAAGTGCTAAACATTTTTACGTTTTTATTTAACAAATCAAAAGAAAGATAGAAAAATCACGATTAGTTGATTTGTTAAATATGTATAATCAAATAACTCATTCACATACTGCATTTACTACCATTAATAATACATAAACTACCATTAATAGTACATAATAATATGACCAATAACATAATATAAATAATGCGGAAAGAAACTTGAAATTTACTCCGTATAAATTAATGAGAAACGCAAGGCTACAACGGAATTTTCAGTCATGGATGTACACATATTTTAAGTTTTTTTTTCTTCAGTAGGTACATTAAGAGGATGCCCTGTCACGTGACCGCGTTTGTTTCTCCGTACAATCGTAATCCTTGATTTTCTCCCTGATGGGACTAAACTCTAAACTAGAGCAATAATTGTTCACGCTTTTCAGAAGACGCGTGTTTGCAATATCTTATTTAAGGATATTTTTTTTAGCTAAAGTAGATAAATAAATTATTTAAAAAATAAGACGATTCCACGTTTCATTTCGATGTCTAATGCCCGCTTTATATGGGACAGTTTCTTGTTCAGAAAACTACACAGTTTCTTGTTCAGAAAACTGTGCAGTCTGTCAAACTTCTGTCAAAAGACACGCTAAATATATTGTATTTTTGAAACGCGATTGTAAGTTATTATCGTATGTTTGCTCTCAGGAAATTGTATATTTAGCTAATAATGTAAATATGTTATTGGTTTTTTACGTATTTAAAAGCATACAATAAACCAATGTCTACTTAAAAGTTTACATAAAAAAACATTGATTGTCATGTCAGCTTAAATCTGACACTAGCACACAGTTTTTCATGCAGTTTTAGCTTTATACGGGACCGTTTTCAGACTGCACAGAAAACTGTGTAGTAAACTGTCCCATATATAGCGGGCTTAAGACGTGTGAAAATCATTACCTTAGTGCTTAATTCCAGGTAGAAAATAGAGGACTACGATTGTATGGAAAAATGGTCGCGAGTCAAGTGACAGCGCATCCTCTTAAGTATGACACTGACGTCGGGAGCTTGCTTAGCACGGCCCACCCTGTAAGTGTATTAAAATAAATTTATCTAAACAGGCACCTATTACTAGTACCTATGTATGTAGGTACTAGTAAAAGGATTAAAGGGATTTCTACCTAAACGTGACCAGATTAAAGCATGTCATGGCACGATTCAACATTCCGATCTAAAATTCCTCATAAATATATATACGTAGTACCTACCTGGTAGTCACAATAACGAATAAGTAATCCCCCTAGGGAAGATAATTAGAAGTAAGGGAATGGCCCTAAGAACATTTCCCACGTAAAAACTTGAAGAAGTACAATATACTATGTCCCTATAGCAGCCGTTGTGTTGTGATGCTGACCGGACCTATGGAATCCACACAAAACTGCCCCCCCCCCCCTCCAGGCCAAGCGATCGCCGCCAGCTTCCGTGCATCCTCCCAAGTCAAGTCCACGTCCCGCAGCTCTGACGCAAACTGCCGACGAATTGTCATCAGTGGACGACCAGGACGCGAAGAACCCGATGCCTTGTAAAATAGCAAGCATGGTTAAGGCTCCTCGGGAGGCATACGTAGTATATGGCCTACCAGCCAAACGCCTTCGCCGGATTACAGTAGATACCAAGGGTTGCTGTGTCCGTTGCCTCACCTCTGTGTTCCTTACAAAGTCAAAAACCACCGCACTAAAATTACTTCAAAAATTCTTCTAAGACACCTACTCTCAAAACTCAGAAGTCTGCCATCTTGGGCATTGATACATGAGATTTTTTAATACAAAAACCTGCCGGCGGCGCCTGATTAGAAAATAGCTAATTTTGTTCAACTGATTTTTTAAAATTATAAATTGTTGTACGTATATATGATTAACTACTACTAATTTCCCTTATCCGCACCAATGGTGCAATAGGGCACCGCATTGCATATATGATTAAACTGGGAATATTAATCTCGAATCACAAATAAACAATGTACCTAAGTAATATGACAACAAAGTGCAAATCATATAAGCCAGAAATATTTGCTAAACGAATTCCTGAGTTGTTGTCATAATTTAACGCATTGCACTGTCGCATATTTCACATGACTCCATTTTCAGCCATATTTACACACTTATGCATTATTTAAGCAAATGTTTTTCACACAGCCAACATTAAAAAATGAAAAAATAAGCCCAGTTTTTTTAAGATAAGCTGAAATAGATTTAGGAAGGAGGTTGACCTTAAGGCCTTGTATAACACACGTCTTGATGAATGCAGTATTAAATTTTAGTTCGCGGAACAACCACCAAAGTTCTTAACAAAATCTGTTGCACTGCACCTACAATACAAAGTTTCATATTGGAATTTTGATGTATCAATTGCAAGTGCCCTAATGCACCATTGGGTTTGCAGATAAGGGAGACGACAATGCTAGAGAACGAATTTGGAATGACATGTGGTAGCGTCGAGGTCTTTGAGTCTAGAGATTAAGTTCGAATCCCCAATCCGCCACGCCTTGCTGCTTATTTACAATTTCCAAGTCGCTCAGGCGTCATTAAAAACAGTACGTTTTTACATTTTGAAATATGTGTTTAAATATGTCATAAGATTGCAAAGGTTTTTTTTTAATAAATAGTGTGTATTTATAGGTAGGTACTTGTCAATTGAGAACCATAAATTTTAGGGTGGGGTTTAGTGCCTTTTACCCGTAACGTAATGTAGATATCATCATCTTCTCAAGATGGCCTGCTAAACCACTATTTGTCAACTAGCCGTTTGAAGATAAACATCGGAAATAAATACAACTTTCGCGTTTTGCTAACTAATGGGTATCAGGGCAAGAGAAAGTAACGAAACTCATTTGTTAAACAAAATTATCGCTTCTAGTTATAGTCCATTGTTGTTACGACAAATGAACCAGTTATAGGTACTTAGTGTAAAAGGTATAGGTACTATTATACCACGGAATATATTGTATTATACTAACACATAAACCACTCGCGTAATGAAGCGTGAAGGTAGAGCATTGCAAAGATCCGTACTTTTGCAATAAGAGTACAAGCCTGTTCAATTAATACGTGGACTGAGGTCATAACACAAAATGTACTTTTAGTTAAGGCGAGGGTCAGGGGAACCCCCCATACATTCATTACGTCAGGGCAAAATTCCCTGTACTGCAAGGTTCATGTAAATAAAAATGAAAAAAATATGACGAAATTATTAATTCTTTTTCTAGTGATTATCTGACTAAATTTTTTATTTAAACATTTACGTATGAATCACAATGAATTTAAAGAAACCCCCTGTTTTTAAGAACATTTGAAGCATAACCACAAAAAACCAGTACATATAAGATTTAAAAAAAAGAATGGAAATTAAAGAATACGATAAAATAAACGAGTGCCTTATCTGATTAAAATTTGTAAAACAAATTCGTAGGATTTTGATTATATCAAATTTAAGTGTGTTTTAAACGAGCTGCGAGCGCTCATTTACCGGGCGCTTAACTACATATTTAAAAGATTATCGGTATTTAATGACATACCAACGCGATGCAAATAATAATGAAACCAAAAAAACGGCGCGACGTTCGATCGGATTTTGGTCCGTTTTTTAAAAAACGAGCGCTCATCCGGGCCATACTACATTTTAACAATTAACACCACGGGATGACCTAGTATCCCCTATAAAGACGTTACATTATGGGTCCCCTATCAAAAGTACACACCCGAAAACAATTCCAGGGATCGTCTTCTATATTGCAATAATGCCATTCAGCTACCTACACCGCCGCATTTATACAAAATGTCGGTTGAAACGACTCAAATCTTTACCCTTTCATAGTCTTTATAGTAGAAAACGGAATAAGAAAAAAGAATCCTAACTTAGTCAACTAGTCGGGTGAGTATGTGTGATGAGAGAATAATAATGATCGAGTGCTTGGCCAAAAAAACTCACGAGTTCTGAGAGCTGAATGGGCTGGGGCATTGTCGTGGTGAAAAAACCAGTCACCACTTCTCTACATTCCTGGTCTATTTCCACCCGGAAAAAATGGGAAGCACCGTTTGAGAGTGTGTGGGTAGAAAAGGGGAGTATTTTTTGAGGGGGACCCTTAAATGTACTCCTACACTAATAGTTACATTTTGTGTTATTACCTCAGTCAAACGCTTCTATTGCGACAGGCCTCGTATAACTCTGTATAGAATAATTGCGCTTTTTCGGCAAGCGTTGTGCAGTCGACATAATAAGGTAAGAGCCATTTTTACACGCGTCGTGTTCATCAGTCAAAAAATACGAAGGTTAAGAGCTTTTTTGACCTGTCGATTGAGCAAAAGGTCTTTTCCTGCCGGAAAAAAAATGAACACCGTTTAGTTATAACTGATCACAAAGATGCTTTTTATGTTTTAATAGGTATACAATGATTTCAAATATCTTAATTTTGTATATATATAGTGTAAGAAATAAAATCTCTTACGAATATTCCAGCAAGCGGTTCTATTCTTGTTACCATTCCAAATAAAAAGAATCCTTTGTACATTATGCTGTTCTGAGTACATGTTTTAGATCTGGGATGGGAAATAAAAATAGTTAGTAAAGAGCACATCAAATACTAGAGATATAAGAGTTCCAATTTTAATTTTAGCGAACTACTTTTTATTTATTATTATTATCCTACATTTCCGTAAAAAAAAAACCAAGAACCCCATTTTGGTTCCATCTTATAAGTTAGTATACTACTACTACTACTTTCCCTTATCCGCACCCAACGGTGCATAGGGCACTGCATTGGTACACCAAGTGCAGTGTATCTTGATCATTTTATTACATGAAGGTAGGATGATCAGTCTTATGCTTCAGTACCAGTCCAAGGTATCACACATGAAATATTAATAATGTATAGGGCGAAACAATATTGAACTAACTAACTAACCATCACGCCATTTCCCCGAAGGGGTAGGCAGAGAGGATAGAACGCCACATCACTCTGTCCTGGCATACTTCTCTTGCTTCCTCCACATTCATACATCTTCTCATGCACGCACGTCGATAATTCCGACTTCTTACATGTCCACTTTCAAGTACTTGTTTTACTTGATCATGCCATGTCTTTCTCGGCCTTCCTCGATTTCTACATCCAGGCACAGTCGCATCATATATTTTTTTAGCCGTTCTTTCATCATCCATTCGCTCTACATGACCGAACCAACGTAAAAGACTTTTCTTAATTTTGTCGATAATGCTTATCTCAGCCTTGCATTCTGCTCTAATTTCAACATTATTTCATTTATTTATTTATTTTTATATTTTAATGTTGTGCGCACAGTGATATGTTAGGTACAATGAACTAAGATCAATTTAAGGTAATATATACAACACACACCAATTACGTGGACAACACAATGTACAAGACAAATTTCTGAAGACATGAAGTGAGCAAACAATAGTTATATAAATGGTTAGTATGAATAAATCAATTTTTTTCATTTTTTTTTTAATTTATTTATTTATATATATTATAGTTGCACAGTGTGTAAAGCGATTTCTTATGACAGGTTATTAAACCAAGCAAATACAGGTCTCAAGCTCTGTAAAAGCCCTATAAACTTCTATAAGATATGTCTTTTTCATCTCTGTTGAGAGTTGAACTTATATATTTTTCTTCAGTGATCTTCTTTTACGATCACTCCACGTGGTCAACGTTTCTCAAAGCAGTTGACGTGTTGTAATGTCTACAGAAGCAGTTAGGAATATATTCAAAGTATAGATTGGCACACCCGCGGATTGAGATGAAAGTGGGACCGATAAGTCGTTTTCTGGAATTAGATCGACTCGGGCACCGATCAATCAGCGACACTTTAAATAAACACTTTATTGCAACATCCTCTTCTCAATAATATACTACTAATTCGTCTGATACTTCTGCCTACAGATTGTGCGACCATTGTTCAAGGTAGACTTTCAAAATATATCATCAAAATAATCACGCGAAATCGTAAAAGTTCATGAGCAGCTACTTTCCATTTTTTCGTTATTTATATGAACATTGATATTTTTAAAATGCATAGTGTCGTAAATAGATCTCTATCTTATCCCTTAGTTAGGGATTATGTCAATGCGTGGCTCAGTGGCAGGGGGACGTCATAAGAGGCCCGTTCTTATGAAATTAGCTACCACAGCGATAGGACAAGGTCCATTGAATAAATCTACCCGTACAAGACAATTTCGGTGATCTAATTAATCAACACAATTAGTTAACAACCATACGTATTTTTTAAATTTAATTTTTCATGTAAATAATAAAGAAATTACGTTTAAAGTTTCCTCCTGGCAAAATGATGTTTTTGAAGTTACGGGTTTTACAGTTTAGGTTTATATGTCGAAATGTCGAATTTACTTTTAAGATAATAAACCGAAACTAAAACTGAAAAGACAGTATTGAATACGGAGAAAAAAATATTAATTATATTTATTTAATTATTGTATTTTAATTGCTAGGATTTCCAAGAGAAATGAGGAGGTTTCGCTGTTGGCCACAATAATCGTAAATTATATTGTTAGTCATCGTTTAAATTTTATAATGCGGTTAAATTGAACCGGGTTGTGGTACAGTTGCGGACTCAGGACTGAAATACTACCTAGGTTCTAATCCAACTTTAGCACAACTACATTTCCTGCTTTCTGGCACAGACTACTTGAAAGCTGACCCGAAATTGAAATATTTGAGTATATCCTAAGAACTCACACGCTTCAGAATAACATAATAATAATAAAAATAAAGATTTTAATATTATTTTTACTTTTTTCATCTACGAATGAATAGGATGAATAAAGTAAAAATAATATTTGTACTCTAGCGGTGAGAAAAGTAACTACAAATTTAAAATCGGACCGTTGTGTCTGTATCGCCATCTTAAGTCGATATGTGAAGATCTTTTAATTTCAGCTGGTCCCTGATAAAAAATTGGTTGGTTTATCGTAGTTGACTGAGAGGCGTTAGGAGTCATAATTGCGATAGGCATTATAAATACAATTGGAAGACACTCATAAAACAAGGAAGCTATCATAAAATGAAGAATGCCCATTTGTTTTTGGAAAACGGGTAAGAAATTCAGAAAAAATGGGTTCGGGTTCCGTAGAAAGGCTACGTCACTAGAGAGGGTGATAAATAGAAGGATTTCTAAATACGCTCCCCGGTCTATGCACTTTATAGTTGCACCGATCGATGTAAGACAGACGTTGGAGTAATCGCGTGACATATTGGCGAAGTGAAAAAAAAACACGTGTTGTAAACTCTAATTAATTCAATTTTATTTTAATGATTTTTACAATTTTAATCAATCTGTTCCAGATTTATTAAAATGTATATATTTATGTATGGTAGTGAAGCGTGGTGTTGGAAAAAGAAGGATGAAAGTACTGCCACTGAATTGTTGTTGAAATGCGATCTCTCAGGCGAATGTGTGGTAAGACTATGTATGATAGGTGTACAAATGTCGAAATTAGAGCAGAGTGCAAGGCTGAGATAAGCATTATCGACAAAATTAAGAAAGGGCTTTTACGATGGTTTGGTCATGTGAAGCGAATGAGTGATGAAAAAACGGCTAAAAGAAGTTTAAATGCAAGTGTGCCTGGATGTAGAAGCCGCGGAAGGCCGAGAAAGACATGGCTTGACCAAGTACGTCAAGTACTTGAAAGTGGTCATGTGAAAAGTCGGAATAATCGGCGTATGTGCATGAGAAGATGTATGAATGTAGAGGAAGCAAAGGAAGTCTGTCAGGACAGGAAGTATTTTGTATTGGCGTTCTATCCTCTCTGCCTACCCCTACGGTGAAATGGCGTGATGGTTAGTTAGTAAGTTAGTTAGTATTATTTTCTCAAAATAAAAGTCACGTAACCAGTACACTTCTATCCTCCTTGCAAAATACATTTACTTTACTAGTCAACAGTATCATACATCACTCTTAGGTACTGTTTATTTTGTTGCATTGAGTGCATAAGTGCATACGAGTAGATAGGACATAAGCCTTGTTATTAAGTATGCATTTTATTTATCTAGTATGCATTACATTCAGTGCAAATAAACCACAAGATCCAGATACAGATGCAAATTAATATCTTGCTGTGAATGCAATTCAATGATTTCAACAATTTAGTTGCGAGTCGCGAACAATTTCGCACCTCGTTTAAATCTAGGGTTGAACAAATAAAACAATAGAAATATTCGTAAAATAACGATTCAGCTTTTTTTTACAAATAGTATACATATAACATTTTGGGCGTGTTCAAATACTTGTACACAAATCTGGATTTATGTGGCCACTTAACCCAGCCAATGACACGTCCTGTAAGCGCTCGAATATCCATATTCCTGAATTTGAAAGAATTCTACCTCATCTCTGTAGGGATATAAAATAAAAAATATACATATAATTCTGAGATGCAAGCAAAATTGTGATTTTTTAGGTTAGGTTAGGTTATCAAATTTGTAAGTTGTAGATAAAGCTTTTTTATCGCCTGAAATAGAAGAAATTTAGATTCGCTAAAATATTACAGATCAACGTATTTAACACACTAGCTAACTACGATTTGGAAAAAATCTGTTTTTTTTTTTACCTTTAAAATTTCTAAGAAACATCAAATTACTGATGTTGATTTTACCACATTTTAAGTATGTCTTTAGCAGGCGATAACTAGTAATAAATTTAATTCTGATAGAATATTAATTACAAAAATAGAGTAATTGGCAAGTCAATACATAGATGGCGTATCCAACTCATAGGTTACCATGTATTAAGGAGGTAGGGATATTTCATGGCAATGACCAAGGATGTTGTACTAAAATAATAATAATAAGGAAGTATGATAAACTCAGATAATTGAATTGATCAAAGGAAAAAATTTTTACACTTTCATCAGGCCAGTGTTTCTACCACAAATGAAATTCTGTATGAAAAAATGTGACATTTCATATTGGGAAATTCCATGGCGTCCAGGGCTGCGATTCCGGTCGTAAACCCAAACGTCACTAGACGCCCATTTCTCGCCGAACTGTCAAATCGCTGTCAAATCGTTTATCTCTAACCTTACTTATTCGACGAATTTGCTTCTCCAAAAATGTTGATCTTTTATGTCTTGTGGAATGCATAGACCTTGAGAGATTCTACCAAGATTCTACTCTACTTTGAAGCCGAAAATCCGATTCCGATTTTTGACAGTGACAGTTAAGGGAATCGCTATAAAATGTCTTAAACCTTAAGCCCGCTAAATACGGGACAGTTTTCTGCTGCAGTTTTCTATGCAGTCTGAAAACGGTCCCGTATAACAAACGAAAACTGTTTACAATGTAAAAAAGTCTGCGTGCTTATGTCAGATTTAAGCTGACAATGACAGTAGTTAATGTTTTTTATGTAAACGTTTAAGTAGACATGAGTTCTATTGTCAATGCTTTTAAATACGTAAAAAACCAATAACATATTTACATTATTAGCTAAATATACAATTTCCTGAGAGCAAACATACGATAATAACTTACAATCGTCGTTTCAAAAATACACATATTTAGCGTGTCTTCTGACAGAAATTGAAACAGACTGCACAGTTTTCTGAACAAGAAACTGTGTAGTTTTCTGAACCAAGAAACTGTCCCGTATACAGCGGGCATTAGTAGAATCGCGGGCAGTTAGTTAGTTTTAAATCTAGAAAGTACATTGAAAACCGAGTGGGTAGACTCTTTTCTCCATAAACATTTCTTCAACGCTGAAAGGACTTCACATCCATTCATTATAATACACCGTGGACATATATATACAAAAAAAAAAACCAGTGAATCTACTTCACATTTGGAGTCGTTTTAAAGAAAAAAAAAATTTTGACCAATTGTCATACGATGGATTTACGATGCGAGCCTGTCTGGTTGTAGAGGTCGAGGAAGGCCGAGAAAGAACAGGGCATGATACAAGTACAAACAAAATACTTGAAAAGTGGTCAATGTGAAAAGTCCGGAATAATCGACGTGCGTGCATGAGAAGAATGTAAGAATGGGGGGGAAGGAAGGGAAGTGTGCCAGAATAGAGCATTCTATCCTTTCTGCCTACCCCTTCGGGAAAATGGCGTGATGCTTATTAAGACCAATCATTTTCGAAAAATTGAGTAAGAAGCTGATTTTTTACATCGATATATATTTTTTCCAAATTTTTATAAAATATCATTAATTTAGTCACCAAATACTTATCCATAAAGAAAAAAGAAAGAAAATAACAAATTTGAACAAGAATTTGTGCTATTTTACTGAACTACGGTACTTATGAAAGATTTTTACGTTTTTAAAAAAAAAATTATAGCTCGGATTCAATAGTCACATTACACATTTGACTCCAAATATGATGAGGATTCACCAGTTTTTCGGTTTGTACTAAGAGTTTTGTTACTCCATTCTTTACGTATAATACTATTTTACTACCAACAATTTATACAACCCTGAACTGACCTATTCAATATTAGTACATTATCCCGTATACCGTATATGATAAACGACTCTTTATGGTAGGACTTCTAGTTATCATTCTTCCATTGCACCACATTTGTCTTATTGTAACATGCTTTCATGGTCTGGTCTACAGAAATAATACGTAGGTACTGACAATCTGTCGGCAGTTTACGTCAGAGCTACGGGGCGTAGACTTAGAAGATGCAACGGAAACTGCCAGCCGATCGCTTAGCTGGTTGTGAATGAACACAGGGGGCGGAAATGGATTGATAATGAAAATAACTTACTTTAGTATTTTTTTAAAATATTTATTTAATACTCGGTGTCGGAATAATTTATCAATAAGGTACAATTAATTCAATGCACCGTGATGATGAAGCAAAGCCAAAACCGGAGGTTGGATTTAGGAGTGGGTAAAAAAATAAAATTGAGGAGTCGAAGTCGTAAAAATTTTTGACTCGCCGTTTTTTAGTGTAAGCGGTGCAGCACTCATTTTTTCTTTTTTCATATAAATTTGCCAACAAAGAAACTTTTTTATAAAAAGGGCTGAAATCAAAGCTTTAGTGGACTCTTTTTACATTCTTATTCAAGTTTTTTTTTTATAATACGTATGTCACCTATTTATTTATATTTATTTATTTAATATACATTGATTTTACAAAATTTATTAGAAAGTATAAGTTATAATATATACAAATAAACATAAGTCATTATATTAATTTGTCTGTGCCTTCCAAAAAAAAAAAAAATTCTTGTGCTTGGGAAGGGACTATATATTTTATTAAATTCGAATACATCCGTAGGATGGTCATTGGTCATCGACGGACTGCCAGGGACGGCGGTACCCTTTTAATCCTCTCTTTTTACTTATCGTCTCCTGCGCTTAAAATATTCAGATTTCTCAACATATATACACCACACTCCACACACATACAACAACACATATACACATGACATAACAATACTTAGTATATGTATTGTTTGCTCACTTCACGTCTTTCAGAAATTTGTCTTGTACATTGTGTTGTCCGCGTAATTGGTGTTATGTTGTATATATGTTACCTCATATTAAAAATTCTTAGTTCATTGTACCAAACATAGCACTGGTGCACAACATTAAAATATAAATAAATAAAATATAATAAAATAATAAAAATATTTTCTTGCTATACAATATATGTATTATCTTATAAATCCATCTAGTTTTAACTGCACAAAGATAATGTCAGAATTGTGGGTTTAAGAATAACAGTAACAATGAATAAAAGACGTAAAGTACGGAATTAAACGTAGGATTTATTTACGTTAAGCAATGTGTATTTCCATTGTAATCAACAGCCCGTAAATGAGGGCAATAAATTCCTCCACTCACATGATCTAGCTAACTTTCTGTAATTTACTTATTGCTAGCAAATAATAATATGCCTCCCTAGTTATTTTCGAGTTGAAGTCGGTATTATAGATGGATATCAGTCAAAATCGAAAGTTAGTGAAAAGAAAAACTAAAACAAATTGTTTTTTATTTTTTTCTCAATTTTTATTAAAACGTTTTTTTATTTGACAGCCCTGCGACTGATGCACTGACTTTTTTCACACGTTTTAGATATCGACCAGAAGCGTGTTTGCGCTTTTTTGATGATTTATATCTTTTAGGAGATAAATACTGAAAAAAGGGGAACGAAGTAGGAAACCAGGGACCCTATGCTTGACTAAAAGTCGCATGCGACACTTCGGAATGGCGAGCGATATTGCACCGTAAATATCACAAAGCCTTTCCGACGAGTCGCATGAAGCTAAAATTTTTAAAAGTCCAGCATAGGGTAAGTATGTGTGTTAGTGTGATTGTAAGGTTGTTGAGAAAGGGAGTGAGTGTGTGAAATATACAAAAAAAGTTATCATCGTTGATCAATATCAATTATAGACAATTTTATTTTTTTTGACTACTCTCGTTTTAAATGTATAATTTTATTACAGTCAAAAATATCTATACACTACAATGTGTATTAATAATTGCGAGTATAATTAACGAGCCATAGGAGATCATCGCATTAATTTATACGAAAAATAGGTACATGGAACAAAGAATAGAATGTTGTGACGAGTACGATAGCCAAGTACATTTAGAGGCAGTTCTGCAACCAGATTAAAATTAACCCTATAATTCTTAATGAGTATTCTGTGAATTATATGAATTTAACGTCACGAGTGATAGATGTGTTTTACATTTTAATGTATTATTCGAAAGTCTAATAAATAGGGGATTTGATGTTGGATTTGGGCTAAAAATCTAGTTTCCGTCAAGTCTTGTGCGATTCACAAGAATTTAATAAATTCTTGTTTAACTTTGTATAATAATAACGGTGTAATAAGTACTTTCTCCAGACACATCCAGCCCACGCATCTGTCACTCTGCACTCGTTAGTTCCGAATTTAAATTCAGAAACGGGCGTCGGCGTCGGGACGCACGGAAATCGGAAACGAATTTCAGCGGTTGCTTACGGACGCGACCCCATGAAATCAGCATCCCTTAAAGTTACAGCGAAGTTATTTATATTGAACATATAGATAATACCAAGAACACCAACCAACCATGCGCTGGTAGCTGCAGAACGAGTTGAAATAAACCCTTCAGCTCTTCAGGTGAGGTTTGTAAAAAATAAAAATAAATTTGGACGCAACTATCATCATCATCATACCATATCCGCGCTCCCTATGTGGAGCATATAATGAATTCACAAACTGCCTCCATTGGGCCAAGCGATCGGCCGCCAGCTCCCGTGCAGTCCTCCCAAGTCAAGTCCATGTCCCGCAGCTCTGTTGCAAACTGCCGACGTAATTGTCAACGAGTGGACGACCAAGGACACCGAAAACCTGATGCCTTGTTAAATAGGCAAGCATGGTTAAGGCTCTCGGGAGGCAACTATTAAATAAGTAATAGTACAAAATTTAATTTTAAAAATGTACATGGTAGTATTATGAATTATTTCTATGGAATTTGTACGAATATTGTTTTAAAAAAGGACCAATAACATATATCTGAAATCAATTTTAAAAATCCAAAATTAATCATAGAATGTAATATTTTTAAATGCATACGTTAGGTACCACAGAAGTTTATCAGAGACATATACAAAAAATACTAATTTTATAGACCTTGTATAAAATGTCTATTAGTGACAGTGCGCCCTTTCGAAAATAGTTGATTGAATTATTCTGAAACCAAGTCACCAGTAAACTAGGAACGCTGAGCTAGAAGACGCGGAGGCGTCGCATATCGGCGTCAAACGCAATAACTATTGTTTTTATTTCCTTTAAAAGGCAATTGAATCCAATTATTTTTAGAATGGCTAACCTTTGTCAGTTAGCTTATACTCCTTATACCGCAAATTAAAAATGGCGATCTCGAGGAACGATGTCGAATTATCAGAAAATATTTTTTTGCATATTGTATTTCAACCAATTCCTTTCAATGAATTGTATTTTAAAAGTACGTATTTTGGAAATGATTTAATATTTTTAAAAATGGTAAAATATAGATTAAAAAAATAATTTAAAACAGTAGAAATGTAAAAGATTTAGAACGCGAAATTGATTTTCAGGGTTTCAAATGCAAATCTTTAATAGCTTCACTTCAACTGGATCACTAAGATGTCTATTAGTGTAAATCGCAGTTGTGACGCGTAATGACGGAAATTCGGTAAATTACCAAAGACACATTTTATGATTGACGTCATATAGAACTTGTCACATACACACTGGGATACATCTACAAGTAGAAACGTTAGTGATCGCAGTGCACTGAATCTCATTAGAGATGGGAAGATACTTTTTATGATATCGATTCCGTTCATCGATTTATCAATGCTGCTGAAATAAATCAGCGAATATGCGATAATACAGGGGTATTTATTTAGTAAGTAACAAAAAAAAAAAACCTGAAATCAGTATCGTTAATAGAAACCCATTTTCAATTAAAAAAAAACATGTACTTATATAAATTTTTACGATTATAATTTTGATTATATTCTATATTTTTTACAAATTACGCAACATCCTATTCACAGCAGGTCATCTGAGTTCAAGCGCGGCGCATAAGGGAAAGTGCAACGGGCGAGTGCGCGGGGGGGGGGGGGGCGGACGCTCCGCCTAGGGGTGACCAAGTCTTTACTGTTTCTGAGGAATCATTTGGGTGCATGTTTTTTTATTGAAATGGGTTCTATTAACGATACTGAATTTCGGGTTTTTTTTTGTTAACTGATTAAAAATTAACCCTGTATATCACATGCCAAAGAGCACAGCGTTTGTTCCAAAATGCAACCAATGCAATGTAATACATAATAATATGGTGTAAAACGATCCGTAATAACAAGTTCCGGACATCGAACGCGTTACTCGCCCTACAACCTACACTCCTACACGTTACTTGACTGTACTTTATAATAACTTCTACCATTGAGTAAAAAATATTCGCACAAAGATGCGATTTCTTTTCATAAAAAAAGGCATTGCACTGCAGATATAAATACTGTCTGATATTCAAAGACTCCAAATCTAAAAAATATCATGCTTAACAAGTAGAAAGAATATTTATTTGCAGACCAGTGTTTTAATGTTGATCGGGGCGCCGGGATCGAAATGTCGCCTCCCGTTTAGGTACTAAGATGGATTGCCCTTACCGTGACCCTAATTTCTAACTCTATCACGTAATTGTTATGCGTGGTGCGTGGACACGCACTTTTTCATTGTTTTGACGGATAGTCTCGAGCGGACGAACAGACTACAGTGCATTTTTACACACGGGTACAACACCCAATAGCTAGGAGTCCCGATTAAAATCTCTTTAACTATATCAACATCGTCTACATTGCATTAAATTTACTTATGCCCACTTTATATGAGACAGTTTCTCTGTTCAGAAAACTACACAGTAATTCGGCTGTTCAGAAACTGTGCAGTCTGTCAAACTTCTGTCAAAAGACACGCTAAATATGTGTATATTTTGAAACAGCGATTGTAAGTTTATTATCGTATGTTTGCTCTCAGGAAATTGTACTATAGTTTTAGCTAATTATGTATAATATGTATTGTTATTTGTTTTTGTTTTTTACGAATTTAAAAAGCATACAATAAACCAATGTCTATTTAAAACGATTTACTATAAAAAACATTGGACTGTCATGTCAGCTTAAATCTGACACTAGCACACAGAAGTTTTTCATGCAGATTTACCTTTCTATCTAACGGGACCCGTTTTTTCAGACTGCACAGAAACTGTGTAGTAAACTGCGCCCATATAAAGATAGCTTTAGATATATATTTTATTTTTACTTTTTTGCCCTTTCTTTTAATTGAATTAATATTATTAGAACTTTTTTATTTGCACCAATAAATGCTTAAATGCTTGCAAAATTATTATTATTTGATTATTTTGTACCCAATGACAAATTGTCGGAACTACCAGTTTAAACGGGACAACATCCTTTTTTAAAATGATTTAGTTTTACTGTAAAATGGTTTATGTAGAAATTAAAAAATATATGTTCAAATGAATCCGAAGCCTTGGTGTATTAAACAAAAGGCTAACCTCTAAAAAAAAAAAAAAACAAAAAGAGCGGACTATAGTAAAAACGTGGAAGTTGGCTCACTCGATCGACGATGGCCCTTTCTTCAGATGTTATTTATTCAATGTGCCATAAAAGAAACACGCGTATCGTGTGAATGATTCTCTTTCAATTATCGCGTTTTGGACAAAGATATATAGTTCAGGCTTGCACACACATTGTGACAAATTGAATCAAAACATTTCAGATTTAAAGTCGACTATTCTCGGACTGCGTCCGCGCAGGAATTTGCAATACAAAAAATACACTTTTGCGATGCAATTTTTATTATGGACATAGAATAAAGAATAAAATTTAAGGACTGCTGCTAAAACCGCTTTCCCTTATCTCTACCTGATGGGGCATGGGGCACTGTGTGGGACACCAAGTACAGTGATATTAGAAGGGTTATGTTGATCAGAGTCTTACGTATCAGCGCCATTTCAAGTATAATTTATGTAACCCAACCACATCCTTAAGTACCACAGGAGAGGGGAAATAACATCACAAACACCCAGTGCTTGAAAAAGAATCACATTTTGATTTGTCGTTCTCACACCGGGAATCGAACCCGGAACCATCGTATCTTGATTATATTTCATAGCACATACGTACATCAAAGATTTTCGGAACAAAATTTGTTAAATTCAAAGCGTCAAAATGCTTTTACTCTTCGAACAAGAACTTCAGAGAAGTGACATTCAATACTTGAAAAATACTACCGAGTCTGAGGTGTCTCTAGTTACCCACTACGATCACTCACTACGTCATCTCTACAAGGCATCTAACGTCATCACTAGACATCTGCGTCACACGTTTCGTGTATTGGCCTAAGTTGCATGGTGCGAGAGTCAGCCTTCGAGAAGTGGAAAAACCAATTTGATAATAAGATGAGTGTTTTGAAAATAAATGGCGCTGGGGGTCCCAGGGGGTAGCGTCGCGGTCCTCTGAGTCCAAAAGATCGGTCGGTTCGAATCCCCACTTTCACAGTACGACTCGATTCCTATTTTCGAGCACAAGCCGCTTAGGCGTTTATTGGAAATCGTAGTATCCCCCCAAATTGAAATATGTGCAAATATTTCTTTTCTATTCAAAGAAGAAAAAAAAAATATTCTAGGAAGCGTATATTTTTCGGAAAATTTGTATGGAAACACCCTTTTCTAGTGAAATTCTTGTTCTGAAGTTTTAACTGTATAAGAACCCAAAAGGGTCAAGGATCGGGAATTTTAAGGACCCGTCATGACACGAGAATTGGATGATCTCATACAACACAAACCCTTACCATGAGGAATGTACCAATTAGGGACGCTAATTTTAGGCACAGTGGGGGACAAAGCATTTTGCATAAACATAAAAAGATTCTATCAATGGCGTTTTCAAGAAACTCATCAAAAAAGTGCAGCCGAAATTAATAAAAACAACATTTTGAATGTGTAAAAAATACTTGTAGGCAAATTACTGGATTACTGGCTGATATAAAATATAATTGAAAGCCAATTGCTTTGCAATTTTCTCAACAGATGTCGCCAGTGAGAAAAAAATCCATTAAAGTGAAACGACGTGTGTGATAATACAATACTAATAGATATTCCGAAAATTTGTCTTTATATGGTTATCAAAATATGGGCAAAATGGGGAATGTTGTGCATGATACATCAAGTGACCACTTAAACAAAAAAAAAACTCCCAGCCCAATGACAAGATAATAAGCCCTGTAAACGCCTCGATAAACTACATTTTGATTCGCAGGGTTTCTCTCTCTATGTTGGGGAAGAATCAAATAATAATATTTCAAATCAATGTTATTAATTTATTTGTTTTTAAGATATAAGTAAAAACTCACTTTGCATAAAATTAGGTACTTAGGTTTACAATTATTTATACTACTACTTAACTTTCCTCTTATCTACACCTAATGGTGCATAGGGCAGCTGCATTAATACACCCCTAAGTGCAATGAGTGCAAGATCATTTGTTACACTTTTGTGCCATTGAATACCACTATTCGAAAAAATCACCATAGTTAAATCCATAATAATCACACTAGAGAAGATTATGCTCTATTCACCGAGTCGAGGACCAGTAGACACAACCGGGATCACGTGCAAAATTGCGTTAGGGTAGGATTCCTAGTAATCGACATCATTTTACTTCTATTTATGTAATTAATTTTTGTTTTGATTAAGATAATTTTAGACAGATAAAAATAACTCATTTAAAATGTACATTGTGCACTATTTTGAAAGCATTATGTTTAAATGGGTGGTTGAGAAATAACATCAGTTACGTCGCCGATCGCATTTCTTAAAAAACTTGATTAAATTTGAAAAAAATTTTTGGCTGTCTGTAAAGTCGGTTTACGGACCGATAATATTTACCGTGATAATCCGTCATAAGAAAACATTCGATGGAAAAAATAGCATGCTTTGATGGAATTGTTCACCAATTGAATTATTTACATCTACTGAAATTATCAGTATTTTTAGTAAAATAAAATACAATGCAGGAGTTAATTGAAAAAAATTATACTTTTTTTTTAAAACCATAAATTAAATACATCTTTTTTCCATAAATTAACATTTTTTTTGTCCCTTTTTTCTTCTTGTGTGCTGCTGTCTCACCTTCTACACCGTGTCGGACGGGGACGCATCGTCCGATGGAGTGGGAAGAGAGATAGATGCGGTCACAAACCGAACCGATTTATAACGAATAGGCCAAATCGCGGCCGCTCTATCGCATGTGGTCCGGACGCTCATCAAGGCTGCACATAGACTGACGGGTACTCCAGGAGGTGGAACGTGACAATGAGTCATGCTTGTTCGTGTTGTGCTACATGCAGCGGCGTGTCATCGATTTATTAGACGGTGATCCACGTCAAAAATGAAAACTGTCCATACTTATCATCTACTTTATATCAGATATTCAAAGACTACGAACATAGAAACATAATCACTGCTTTAAATAATAAATAAGAAAAGATTTATTTTTGCCAAACCTGTGTTTCTTAGATAGTCCATAAAGAAATAACCGCGCATCGTGTAATAAAAATGGCGATGACCTATTTTTTGAGAAAACTCTAATGTCACGTGAAATCACACGCGACTGGGGATGTTCATGACCGAGATTCTCGAGTGGATAAACAGACTTTAGAACAGTTTACGACATTTTAGTGTGAATTTATTTTCTGTAGTTTTTGATTGTCGTGAATGATTAATTTCAATTTTTAAAATATCTCACTCCCTCTGCTGGTATTGCGCGTGTATTAAACAAAATACATTTGATGAAAATTCAGTAACAATTATTTGTCAAGTAACAAGTCATAAAAAAATATGCTATTTTTCATCAATGGTTTCTCCTTAGACGTTATCACAGTAAATTATTGCCCGCTACGTAACCCGACTTTAAACAGACAACCAAAACGTTTTTTTTAAAAAGTGAAATTACTTAAAAATGTACACAATAGACAATTGACTTGCGGTTTTATTATATTCTAGTCAGTGTTTAAAAACATATCTATAATCTAAGTTAGTTTTATAAAAATAATATGTCAGAGAATACAGTATTCAAAAAGCCCTCTCGGATACACGATTCACGCGCCGAAAGATTAATAAGTAAGTGGTTCATATTGAAATAACATCAATATACGAAAAAGTTGGAATATTAAAATGAAACATTAATATAATGTACCAGGCTGTGGGAACTGGGTAACGAGATGAGATAAGTAGACTCAGATAAACTGTGAAGCGTGACGATAATACGACCGTAGCGGGAATCCGTATAGAATTGACAGGTTCCGAGTCATTTAACTGTGTTAACCATGATATAAGGGTGACTTAGTAATCCTCTAAAATTTTCTGTGTTAGTCCGGTAATAACCACAAACTTAAAAAATTCCCTTTCAATGATTGTATCTCTGTTATAGTTGGAGATTTTTATATAGACATAACTGAATGAAAGGAACAATTACACCTAAAAAAACGGTACGAAGAGTGGTATTTCTTCTCCTCTTTTACAACCATGCTGTAACCACAAAGCACAACAATTTGGAGAAGACAAATAAACGTAATTCTCTCTTTTAAACCATGCTGTACAATTGATGCAACAAGAGAGAAGACAATAACGTAACGTCCCTCTCTTTTAAACCATCTGTAAACAAAGCAAAAAGGAGAGACAAATAACGTAAGACCTGCATATTATCATAATATTATGAATGGTTTAAGTCTAAAAATCATTTTACTGCTATTATTTATCAGTCATCCTTGATAGATCACATTTTAATACTGTGTTAAATGTGGAAATTCAAAGTTTCACCTAAAATGCATTACAATAAACCAACATCAAATTATGAATACATGAAGAAATGGTTAAATCAAATCAAATGGTTGGTTTGACATTCTAAATCACAAAGGAACAAAAGCTTGGAATTTCTTCACTTCAACTCTTCAAGATAATCTACCAAAGTTTGTAAATGAATACACTAATACCTCAACACGGGCTTTGCCCAGCGAGGTTATTTCATAAAAAAAAAAAATTTGTAATATATGAAATAAATAAATAAATTAATTAATCATCGATTTATAAACGGATCGCACCGTTGTTCTTGTGATTTTTATTTTATTTTATCTGCATTCACAGAAAATTTTGGTAAAAATATTTCGTATGTGATACTTTGGACTGGCGCTAAAGCGTAAAACTGATCATCTTGCCTTTGTGTAACAAATGATCTAGATTCACTGCACTTGGTGTACCAATGCAGTGCCCTATGCACCATTGGGTGCGGATAAAGGAGAGTATGGTCCCGTTCATTTATTTTACCTCTGACAGCTACAGTGTGTCGAGGTAAAATAAAATAAATGAATAATAAATAAAATAAAACAAAATAAAATAAAATAAAAAAATAAAATAAAATAAAATAAAGATAAAATAAATAAAATAAAATAAAATAAAATAAAATAAAATAAAATAAAATAAAATAAAATAAAATAAAATAAAATAAAAATAAATAAAATAAAATAAATAAAATAAAATAAAAAAATAAAATAAAATAAAAAAAAAATAAAATAAAATAAAATAAAATACAAATACAAAAATTTTCTTTGTTATAAGCACAGGTGGTGAATCAAAAATCAAAAGTCAAATCATATAACTTCAAACCGATTTGAGCACCGTGTCCGAAAAAACGGAATGGCACCATGTAGCCCGCGACGTTCAACTAGATTAAGAATAATGAATTACTGCAAAAAGCCGACTTTCGAAATATGTTCCAACTTTCTACGCATCGATTGGTCACATCAACTCACTACTTAACATAATATTCTAATAGCGATGATTATAGTCATAATTGATCTCGTTAAAAACACCATGACAGGCGGCGAGCAAATCAAATCCGTGTATTAAAAATCAGTATCAACGGACATTGTATCTTGTTTGATAAATCTACTATCTATCTTCATCTGCGTGTACTTACTTACGATAATCCCCTTCGACACGACTCGATTCCTATTTTCAAGCACAAGGCGCTTAGGCTTTATTGGAAATAGTATTTGCAAATTTAAATATGTGCAAATATCATAAGATTACATAGATTTTTTTATTATTTTTAAATAAATAAATCAATATGGCCTAGCGAGCCGAAACGCCTTCGCCGGATGACAGTAGATACCAAGGGTTGCTGCGTCCGTTGGCTCACCTCTGTGTTTCCTACAAAGTCAAACCACCGCACACCTAATATTCTTCTAAGACGCCGATTTTAAAACTCAGAAGTCTGTTATTTTAGGCCCTGGTTAGGTGCCATGATTCGCAGCCATAGAAGATAACAAATAGCTTGCCTATTTTACAAGGCATCAGGTTCTCGGCGTCCTGGACGTCCACAGTTGACAATTCGCCGGCAGTTTACTTCAGAGCTGCAGGACGTGTGAGGATGCACGGGAGTTGGAGGCAGTTTGCGAAATCCATATGCTCCACATGGGAAGCGGATACGGTATGATGATGATGGTGAAAATTTCTTTATTTGAAAACAACCATGTTTTTTATAGTAGTTCTTAAAATAATACTAAACATACTTAAAAACATTTTTTTTAAACTGAGGTAACTTGTCAAAAAATAAATACTCTTGCGTTTTATCTTTCAAACAAGAGCAAATGTTATCTTTCTTTGTCAGATTCTTTAAGGCGATCACCAAATATTTTATAGGACAACTTTTCGCCATTATTTTAATTAAATAATAAATTAAAACTTTCAAAACATGAGCTTATCGACTCTAAATCATTATTGATTGCTTATAGATCAATTGCGTTTGACAACGCTTTAATTAAAATAGGATAAGAGCTGAAAATTATGAATAAAATTATCTTTATTACAATCACTGTTTACATTTTAAATTGATATGCAACATTCTATTAAAATCATGTTATTGATCCGATATAAGTATACACAAGAGCTAATACTTGACAAGTGAATGGTCCAAGATGTAAAACTACTTTTTGCACCATGCATTGTGCAAAAATATGTAGAAAATAGAATCAAGTCGTGGCGGAGTGGATATTTGAGCCGATCTCTATGCTCAAAAAACGTAAAGCTACCATTGGCTTTACTATACTACCCTATGGAATAACAAACTAACTAACTAACCATCACGCCATTTCCCCGAAGGGGTAGGCAGAGAGGATAGAACGCCACACCACTCTGTCCTGGCATACTTCTCTTGCTTCCTCCACATTCATACATCTTCTCATGCACGCACGTCGATTATTCCGACTTCTTACATGCCCACTTTCAAGCACTTGTTTTACTTGATCATGCCATGTCTTTCTCGGCCTTCCTCGACTTCTACATCCAGGCACAGTCGCATCATATATTTTTTTAGCCGTTCTTTCATCATCCATTCGCTCTACATGACGGAACCAACGTAAAAGACCTTTCTTAATTTTGTCGATAATGCTTATCTATCGAATAATTTTAAAATTTTCTATTACTTAATGTACTATGATCTATGACGGGCCTGTTGCATGTTTTTTTTAGTGGAGTATAATTAAAATTTAAATTACTAAGCTAAATATGCGATAAAGCTGTTAAATAAAAAAGTTTTCTATACTTGCATAAAAGTTGGTTTCGCAATAGTATCGATAGTTTAATGTTTTTCTTATTATTGATATCTCAACAGAGACAGAGAAACTCTGGAAACAAATGTGGGTTATCTAGGCGTTTACAGGGCTTACGACCTGTCATTGGCTGGGTTAAGTGGCCACTTGATGTATTGACCATGACATACATGGTTGTCAGATGATGGGCGGAATGGGGAATGTTGTAATACATCAAGTGGCCACTTAACCCAGCCAATGACAGGTCATAAGCCCTGTAAACGCCTAGATAACCCACATTCGTTTCCAGAGTTTCTCTGTCTCTGTTGAGATATCAATAATATCTGATATCAGCCCAGCATGGATATAATCCAGTAATTTGTCTACAAGTATTTGTATTCATTCAAAATGTTGTTGTTAATGTTTTTTTAAATTTTTTCCGTCTATAAAAAAAAGCATGTTAAAATGTCTATTTGTGTAAAAATACTTCTAGTGCAAAAAAAAAATTAAAAATGAAAGACTGAAAAAAAAATATATTCTCGCGCTTTTTTCGCTGTGACTAGTTTCTGCTATTTCTGCACATAACCTCAATATTAGTGTAGACACGCTTCACCTAAGTATCCAATATAAATATATGTTTTATCTATGGTAACTACCGGTAGTGTCACGTCACGGGCTTGGAGGAATCACTATAATAATAATAATAGTCACGGGCTTCAATCACGTGATGCTTCTTAGCGGCCAGCTTATTGGTTCTGACATTATTTCAAATATGGAACAGGTTCAAAAAGATTGATTGAAGGAGTTGCCAGAGCGAAAAAAATGTGACGTAAAAATCAGACCGAGGAGTTAGAAGCTTTGCCATTTTGGGTAGCTTTTCTTGATATTTATTATCATGAGTTATCTTATATGAACGAAAAAGTTTGAATGTATATAATACGAGTATACTTAAAAAGGTTATCTCATTTGTGATCGCAACCCTTGAGTAAGAGTCGGAGAGGAAAGTTTTTGTCGGCATCTATACATTTTTTTAAATCATAATTATTGACGTGATAACGTCTAATAAATCGATGAACGCCGGCTGCACACACGAAAAAGCATGACTCATTGTCACGTTCCACCTGAGCCGAGTGTGCAAGCGAGAGCGCGGAACAAGCGATAGAGAGGCACGATCGGCCTAAGCGTTCGGTTTGTGACGCATCTATCTCTCTTCCAATCCATCGGCCGATGCGTCCGAGTAGAAGGGAGACAGCAGCAGCACACAAGCTACAAAGTTGAACGTGAAATTATCATCACCAAAATGAAATGAAATCACCAAATTAAAAAATTGTGATTTTCAATTAACTCCTGCTTTGTATCATACAAAATAATAATAATTCAGTAATAATAATTCAATTCAATTCATAGAAGTATGCTATTTTTCATCAATGTTTTCTTATGACGTTATCACGTAAAATTAACCAACTTTACAGACAACCAAAAGTTTTTTATTTTCAGTCCTTGAGTTCTCGGCAATTTACGTCAAAATTACGGGACGTAATACGGGGATGCGCGGGAACTAACGGCCGATTGCTTGGCTTGGAGGCAGTTTGTGGAATCCATCGCTCCAAATAAGGAATAATGATGAGTTCTTTGGACCAACGCAAATTCGTGCTAGCAAATTGTGTGGTTGTAAACTTAATCGTATCTAATCTGCGTAAAAAAGTGTAGCACACTATTAAGTTACGCTATATTTTTTTATTATAGTTGCTATCAGCCCGTGAATAATATTGTCAAAATATTTTGCGATCACAAAACCAAGTATTATCATAAGCTTCTATAAACCAGTTAGAAAATTATAAACCTAAGCCTTAAAATAAAGCAGATACTAATACCCACAAAGATTTTTTTCGTGTTTACTAAATAGCGCTTTAAAAATATACAGACTGCACAGTTTTCTAAATATATACTACACAAGACACTATACAGCTTGTCGTATGTTTACACACAGGAAATTTTTTATATGGCTAATAATGTAAATATGTTATTTCTTTATTTACGTTTTTAAAATTATTCAATACACAATACGTACTTAAACGCTTACTTAAAAAACATTAACTGTCAGTTGCTCGATCACAGATCACTATCGACTCGGTAATAAGCGACGTAATAACCATTTCTTGCCATGGATGTTTAACGTTTTCGCGATCACAATGGAACACGCGTTAAAAGTTATCGATCGGGATTATTAAACGAGCGCATCTAGTCGCGAGCCATTTCCCGAGATATATCTTATTCGCACAAATCTTCATTCAATCTTTTATTATAATTTAGCCGGTTTTCGGCAAGCCAAATATTGAGAAAAGCAGTCGACATAATAAAAAATCCGACAAGCGCGTTGATTTGACGTTTGACGTAAGGCCGCGATATAGCGTAGATCGGCTCCGCTCGGCTCAGATCGTCAATTCTCGGCTCAGCGATCCCGGTATTGAAACGGTATGTCATTGTGATCGCTCAAATCGTTAGCGTTAGCACGTGATTAGCACGCTTTTAACTACGTCGATAGTTATCTGTGCTTGAGCTACTGGTATGTTTAACGTTTTCGCGATCACAATGGAACACGCGTTAAAAAGTTATCGATCGGGATTATTAAATACGGGAGCGCATCTAGTCGCGAGCCATTTCCCGAGATATATCTTATTCGCACATATCTTCATTTAATCTTTCTCGAGTGCCGTATTGCATTTAGCCGGCTTTCGGCAAGCCAAATATTGAGAAAAGCAGTCGACATAATAAACAATCCGACACGCGCGTTGATTTGACGTTTGACGTTTGGCCGCGATATCGCGTGCGAACACCGAGGCCACGCGAACGTGGTATGTACGTATGTTCATTGTGATCGGTCAAATGGTTAGCGTTAGCACGTGGTTAGCACGTTTTTAACTACGTCGATAGTTATCGGTGATTGAGCTTCAGGTCAGCAAAATGTGGCGCCGACCATTAAGTATTCCATACAGTTCTCGCTTTATACGGGACAGTTTGAAAACTGTACAGTTTTCTGTTCCGTATAAAGCGCGCTTTAGTTCATTTTTTTGACGAATTAGGAGCAAAGTATAAATATTATCCATGGTGCGATGTGATTCATTAAGTAAGTAGGTGTACATATCTAAATGTCCTGCGAATTCTAGGAAGGAAGTCCAAAAACGAATATCTAGATAGGTACCGTTGATTGACCGCTGATTAAAGCAGTTCATAGAAATATTAACGTGGGTGTAAGTATGCCTTAGCTTTATACATTCATGATTATTTTCTTCAATTAAAACAAAATGCCGGTCCAAAAGTTATTTATTAAATTTAATATATTTCATAAAGAATTATAATTATCTAACTAACTAACCATCACGCCATTTGAAGGGGTAGGAAGAGAGGATAGAACGCCATACCACTCTATCCTGACACACTTCCCTTGCTTCCTTCACATTCATCATATTCTCATGCATGCACACCGATTATTTCAATCTCTCCATTCAGTACAATCTTACATTAAGTCATACTTTCATTTCTTTCAAAAACCACGACATTCGACTTTCTCACATTCATTAACAAATCGCTCTCCTTGCACACATCGTAAACCTTTGTAACCCAAGGTCTGCAGTTTCATACATTTATACATGTATATGTTGAACAACTAAAGGTGACATCACACATTCCTGTTTGACTCCTTTAGGGATGTCAAACCAAGAAGTAAATGACCCATTTACCCTAACACACGCTGCAATTGCGCGAACAAGGTTGTCGCTCACTCCATACTCCGATAAAACCATCTATAGTTTTTCCGTATCAACTCGATCAAAAACACTTTTTGCGTGTCAACAAAAGCGTAGAAAATCTTCCGGGTTTTCGCCAAAAACTTCTCTGTCATATTGCGTAATGCAAATATTTGATCCATATATCCTCTGCCATTAACAAATCTTCCTATACTTTGTCCTTAAGTCACATTTCTTACTCTTTCAATCAGTGTTTTTCCATACATTTTCCTAGCGCTCAAAAGACTGATAGCTCTGTAAATCCCATACTCCACCTTAGAACCCTTTTCCCTTGTATAACGGCATATCAACAGCTCTCCTTCCAATCGAGGGGAGTGTTTTCCCCCTTTAGAATTATGAATAATGTGTCATAATATCTGTATATGGCGCAGTTCACTACACAGTTTTCTGTGCATCTGAAAACGGTCCCGTATAAAGGTAAAACTGCATGAAAAACTGTGTGCTAGTGTCAGATTTAAGCTGACATGACAGTCAATGTTTTTTATGTAAACGTTTAAATAGACATTGGTTTATTGTATGCTTTTAAATACGTAAAAAAAACAATAACATATATACATAATTAGCTAATATACAATTTCCTGAGAGCAAACATACGATAATAACTTACAATCGCGTTTCAAAAATACACATATTTAGCGTGTCTTTTGACAGAAGTTTGACAGACTGCACAGTTTTTCTGAACAAGAAACTGTGTAGTTTTTCTGAACAAGAAACTGTCTCATATAAAGTGGGCATTATTTATTTTTTATAATGTCAATATACTGTATGTGCTAGATGTAGATGTAAGCTGACACTGAATATACTGTTTATGTAGAATTACTACCCGGTTTCGGGAGTAAAGTTCTCAATCGACAAAGACACTATGTCTGTTAAATACGGCTTGATTAGAATGACCCTGTCAAACTGTTACAATTTTTTAAAAATTTTAAATGGAAGTGATTTTGATAAATATACATATACAATTGATGAACATATGTGAAGCATTCCAGATACTAATGATAAAGCGGGCATTAGTTTTTTGTTTATTTACTAAATCACTCGTTAGACGTCATTTGGTAGTATTTGTTTGAACCAAGTCCCATACAATCATATCAGACTTGACAATCATACAATTCTAACGTGACGAAACTGTCATTCTAATCTATATTTTAAGGACTATTGTATTAAGTGTTTTTTGGAATCAAGCTTCAAAATGGGGCCTTAAAAAATATTTTTAATGAAGATGGACACTGCTAGATCCATCGGCAAACACAAAGCCCAAAAACACGGCATAGATTAACCCAGAACGCTACCTCTTATGCTTGCTACAGACATGGGCGCCATCACGCCAAAATCGCTGGAGGAGGTAGATTTCTAAAAAGCACCTCCGACCTAATATAATAATACCAATGTGATAGAAAGAGATGTCAAGAGAGATTTTCGCCAACGCTGGCCAAGTCTATAGGAGCTATTAATCTACAATCAGGTGAGTATAGTAAATCTTTACGTCTTCAGATCATTAAACCCGGTCTTAACATTTTACCAATGAAATGAAATACAGCCAATTAAAACTGTATTGTGGTTGTTTTACAGCTCGCCATTTTGTTCGTAAAACGAATAATGCTAAAATAAACAGTTACTTATATATTCCTGCGCTTCGGTTCTGTTAACTTTTTTCAGCTACTGCGCATATGATTTTGTACTGAATTCGTATGCGCAGAAGTGTCTAAAACCTTAAGAGAATCGCACCGCTGATCACGCTAATAATTTTATTAGTGTAGCGACACAAACATTCCAATCAAAACGCCGGATTTAAACATTGCCCTATTTTATATCTTATTGATTGATTATTATTTGATATTCTAATTCAGTTTATTGTTTTTTTAAGATCCGTTGTTACGTGTCCAGCGGCCGTTTCTCTATACAATCGTAGTCCTCGATTTTCCTCCCTGGAATTATTAGAATTGGATTAGCTCTAGAGACTAGAGCAATGATTTTTCACACGTTTTAGATATCGACCAATTTATTGGCGATTACGGAAATATTGACGTGTAAATACAGATCGGTACGAGGCCGATATCGACCTTGTATCGTCGATATCAGCATGTCGATATTTACGTAATCGCCAAACAGAAGCGTATTATCTTATTTTAAAAATATTTTATTTATCTCCATTAAAAAAACATACTATTTTTAAAATACGATGCTACTTATCGATATCTAAGAAGCGTGAAAAAGTCACTGCTTTAGTGCTACATTCCGGGGGGGAAAAGGATTACGATTATATGGAGAAACGGCCGCGTCACCCGATATTAGAAAACAGTTTACTACTACTACTACTTTACCTTATCCGCACCTAATGGTGCATAGGGCACTGCATTGGTACCTACGCCAAGTGCAGTGTATATTGATATTTTTTATTTCATGAAGGTAGGATGAGCAGTCTTACGCTGCAGTACCAGTCCAAGGTATCACACATGAAATATTTACAGTTTAGTAATTAATAATAATACATAATTTTCAAACTCGTCAACAAAATGCATCAATTTTCTACATTCTATAAACATGTTTGTTTTACCCACATACTCACATGTATAAAAACATCTGTTTAAATTAATTTGGCAATGGCGTTCGCATTCTAAAATTTTATTTTATTTCAATAATATTAATTAAGTATACGAAAATGTTTAATTCCCACCTACTACTTATATTATGGTAACTATGCATACATATTTGACATTCGAAGATAATCGGTATGCCTTGTTTTTAAAGGTTAATTTATAGATTCTTTCCGGGGAAAGATAGCAGAATTTTTACACCAAATGATTTGAAAAAAGGAAGCAGCTCAGAGGCAGACCCAGGAAGAGTTGGATGGACTGTGTGGAAGAAGACTAGAGAAGAATGAGGGGCAGTGAGGGCTGGATAAGGATAGCCAAGGATAGTGTGACGGAAATCTCGGAAAAATTGTCTCGAAAATCTTAGAAAAAGTTGTAGCACAAAGGCTCATAAAATATATAGAGAGTAAAAAATTGTTCCCGAAAAGACAGTCAGCATATCGACGCTTCCATTCCACGGAGACGGGCGTCATCCGAAAGCTGTCGGACTTGATAATGGCTGTTGACTCGGGAAACATTGCATTAGTTGCTCTACTGGACATGAGTGCTGCGTTCGATACCGTAGATCATAAAATTCTTCTCGAAAGGCTCAAAAAGTCATACGGTATTTCTGAAGATGCCCACTCATGGTTCGAATCATATCTTCATGAGCGAGAGTATGTAGTCACCTACATTATAAAATCATGCGGTTTGTGGGCACATTGTTATGCGGATGACACCCAAATATATTTTTTTTGTAAACCAGAAGATCAAAATTACCTGCAAATAGCCATTTCCAAATGTATAGAAAAAATAGGAGAATGGATGGCTCGAAATCGCCTCATACTCAATCCGTCCAAAACTGAAAAACTTTGGGTTGCTACACCAAAAAGACAGAACCAAATCAAAAATTTTGTAACTGGACCTGCTACAATCTCCTCTGTTAAGCTTCTAGGTGTACACATTGATACTGGGCTCTCGCTTGAAAAGCAAATAAGCAGCACTGTCAGCGCATGTTTTTACCAACTAAGGCAGATCAAGTGTATACGAAGGCATTTACCTAATGAGGCGGCTCGTCTCTTGGTGAACGCTTTTGTTATATCACGAGTGGACTACTGCAATGCGATATATGCCGGCCTACCTAAGTACAAAATGGAACGATTGCAATCCATTTTGAACGCAGCTGCCAGACTAATCTCTGGTTTGTCGAAGTTTGACCACATCAGCCCGTTACTTCGAAAGCTTCACTGGCTGCGATTTCCAGAAAGAGTCGAGTATAAGCTGTGTTGGTTAGTCTATAAAGCCATGCACAATACGGCTCCTGAATACCTGAAGGAGCTCTGCCCCCCGGACGAGCTGGCAGACAGGCGCCTAACTCTCCGCTCGGCTTCCTCCTCCGCTGTAGGGAAGGTGGTGCTACCTCCTGCCCGCAGCCAAACTTCCAAGTTTGGAGAGAGGGCCTTCGCGATAGCCGGACCGGCAGCGTGGAATGGTCTTCCTTCAGATGTTCGAAACTGTCCAACGGAAGTGCTTTTCAGAAAGAGACTTTAAAAACTTACTTGTTTAAGAAATCGTATCCGAGTGCTGAAGTTACCGTTTAGTTATATGTAATTGTAATATTAGTTTAGGTATTTTATGTCATAAGTACGTATTATTAAGCGTAGTACCTAAGTCTAGTATAATTTTGTACAGCGCCCTTGAAGTGATTTACTCACGAAAACGGCGCTTTAAAAATTGTCCGCATTTATTAACCAATTATTATTATTATTATTATTATTAATTATTTATATAGCGCCGTTTTCGTATAAATATACCTCAAGGGCGCCTAAAATTTTGAACTTAACGGCTCGGGAAATTTAAAGTGAGTGAAAACTCAATTTCTGAGTAGAAAATACCATTATCAAAATTAATCAAAAGATTTTGAGAACATATAGGTCTTAAGTTTCTTTCAAAACATAACTTCACTTTCACAGATGCGCACTTCTGGCGGGAGAGCATTCCAAGCCACAGGGCCCGCTACCGCAAAAGCGCGCTCTCCAAATTTTGAGCGCTGATTACGTATCGGTACTAAAACCCTGCCTATAGCAGTAGATGTAGCTGATCGAAGTCTGAGACGTCTTTCAGCTAGTTTATCTGGAATGCAAAGCTCTTTTAAATACTCTGGAGCGGCATCATGCATAGCTTTGTACATTAGCCAACAGAGTTTGTATTCTACCCTTTGTGGAAAGCGCAGCCAGTGCAGTTTCTTTAGCAGTGGAGTGATGTGGTCGTACTTAGAAATTCCGAAAATAAGTCTAGCTGCAGCGTTTAATACCGATTGCAGGCAAGTCATTAATTGACGAACCAATAATTGGCACATCACAAAAATCAAGTGATCTTCTCAAGCCCGGATGACTGTGATGTTGTTCTTTTTTTTTATTGGGCCTCCCGGCCTGTTGAGGTGATTAAAATAAAAATAAAATAAAAATAAAAATACTTACGAATGAATAATTAATCATGTTGAATTGTGGCTCAGCAGAAGCATGACCAACTTCCGTACAGAGGTGCACGATTCGATAACTCGTTGAATCATTACCAACATATAACAGTGTTAAAAGGAAGGCCAAGAAAATATAAAACCGTTATTAATTTAAATTTATTGTTTGCTGAGTAATAAATTTTAACATAACACTGCCCAAAACAATGGCAAATAAAAAATGAGAAGCAAAATTTGATGTTTGTCCCACAATGCAATGGATTGTTTGAATTTTTTAACATCTAAAGACATGGAACTTTTTTCGAACGGAATTATAATATTATATTATAATACATATTATTATGCAAATTCGTTAAAATGCCAGATTGACTGTGATATTAGAACAATAGATAGTTTAAGATGATTAAATAATATTAATAAATAGTTGAAATGCGATCTCTCAGGCGATTGTGTGGTAAAACTATGTATGATAGGTGCACTAATGTTGAAATTAGAGCAGAATGCAAGGCTGAGATAAGCATTATCGACAAAATTAAGAAAGGTCTTTTACGTTGGTTCGGTCATGTAGAGCGAATGGATGATGAAAGAACGGCTAAAAAAATGTATGATGCGACTGTGCCTGGATGTAGAAGTCGAGGAAGGCCGAGAAAGACATGGCATGATCAAGTAAAACGAGTGCTTGAAAGTGGGCATGTAAGAAGTCGGAATAATCGACGTGAGAAGATGTATGAATGTGGAGGAAGCAAGAGAAGTATGCCAGGACAGAGTGGTGTGGCGTTCTATCCTCTTTGCCACCCCTTCGGGGAAATGGCGTGATGGTTAGTTAGTTAGTAAGTTAAATAATAGTATTATTGCAAGTTTTTTTTGTGCATGCTATTACTACTACTCTCCCTTATCCACACCCAATGGTAATGGTGCATAGGGCACTGCATTGGTACACCAGGTGCAGTAACCTTGACCATTTCTTACATGATGGCAAGGTGATCAGTCTTACGCTTTGAAATGCAGAGATAATATAAAATAACACGAGAACTTCGGTCGTTGCTATGCGATTGTCAATCGGTAAATTAATAAGCGAGATAAAATCGTTCAAACTTTTTTAAATTTATATTTT